>VDFB02146522.1:0-13619 GCA_007258455.2 Sequoia sempervirens | reverse complement strand
TTGGATTAGTGTTTATTCCTCTTTCCACTCCAGTCCAATTAAATGAAGTCAAAAGCTAATATCTGCAAAGCCTCTTAACAAATAAGTCTCTTCTTATAAATGCCTGAAGAAAACAATATACAAATATATAAATGTTTTAAAGCAAAGAGGAATGATAAAGGACATTAAGCTTATGATTATTGGAAAAGGACAATTGGTTGGTGCCACTTAACCTATGTCCAAACTCTATAAATCTGAAAGGAACATCACCTGATCAACTTGATCTGTCGCTGGTCTTTGGTTTTCCTTGCTCACCCGAATCTTTATGAGATATAAAACTGATTCTTTAAAACTTCACATCGTTTTAATCTCTTCATACATGTATAAATCTTGTGGATATGATACAACCTGGAACTAAGAGGAAACACCAAATAAACCAGTCATCGTAATCTAACTTGAAACAAAATTATGAAGTTGAATGATAAGATCTGGAAGATCACTTATTTGAAAACAACTTTTGTTTAGAAAGGGAAGTTAGTCTTAAAAGAAGTGAAAGACATTGAGTCGAGTCTCTCTCTTTATGTTTGATTTAATGAAACAATGTAACCTTAAATCAAGAGAAAAGATTATGAATCAAGTCGTGATAGTATATTCCTTGAGTCAGTATTGACATGTTGAAATTTTCCTCTATAGTGGGAGATACCATCCTTCACTCCTTTTGAAATATGGAATCAAGTTTAATACTTATGTTTTGTAAGTCCATATATTTGAAAGTGACCTACGATCTTTATCTCTTCTCATTAAGCCTGAAATTGTATCTGAAACTGAAAGTAAACAAGTGATTTAGATTGAGAATTGGAAATATTAAACCTTTTTGGTTAAGATTAACCTCGGTCTAAGAGAAAATGATAACTAAACCCGATATTATAAAATTAGACCTTGAGATAAGTATTATCATGTCGAGCAAGGGTGAGAGTGTTGACGGCACAGGAGTGCCAGAAATATTAAAATCCTTGGCCAAGGTATGATGCCAGTTAGGCATTAGTCAGCTATCATGAACCAAATATACTTCTGGTCAGAATGATCCTTCTAGTTAGGAGGTACCTACAGAGGAGGGATCGACCAGCGGTATAGGTCCATGACACCAAGCTCAAAAAGGCATGATGATAAATGATCCTTGTTGATTACCCTCGTGAAGGGACGGGTTCCTCAGTTGAAGAAACTCGGGAACCAGTAGGTCTTGGTTGGGCGGAAAAGCCCTTGATGATGTTTCTCTTTCTCTCAATGATAAAGTTGTTCAACCAAATCAACATGATGGTGATGTCAAATTGTAATTTCCAGGTACATGCATTTTGTCAATTCAGGTTCACTTTCAATTAAGCAATGAAAGTTATTCTTTTATGTTAAATGTTCATTGTAAGAATCTGCAGCTGTACAGTTAGTTAGTTAAATGGTTCATTCAGCTGAGATGGAAATTCTAGTAATTAGTTACTGAGTATTAAATTACTATTTAGTTTAAAAGGAAACCCTTGTTTGACAGTTATTTAGTTAATGATTTATGTGAAACGGTTGGTGAAAAACTGTTAGTTATTTTATTTCAGTTGAAACTGAAAACTTAGAGGTTAGTTGGAAATTTAAATGAATCAATTGAAATCGAATTGGAAACCCTAGAATGAAATCAAGTTAGTTGTTCTTCAACTGAAATTGATGGTTGGTTTTCAATTTTAACTGTAGATCAAGTAGAGAGTGTTACACCCCTTTCCAAGCTCGCCCAACATTGGATAAATGGCGAACAACTCAGAGAATGAAGTATGTCGTCCAATATTGAGAGCAAACCCTTCAACCCTGATTTTCACAATCGCTTCAGACTGTAGCAATGATAGATCGAAACCCTTCAATTTCTATTGGATAAATTTTCTTGCCTGTCAAGACTCTCAAATTATAAAAATCAATCAATCCAACCATTGAAGTGCAATTGTGAGCCCTGTATGAATCCGCCAACACCAACTAGGGAGGAATCTTTCACCATCAAAACTGGAACCCGTAGAAATACCCACCTAGGGTTTCGAACTCCGAAGAGCTCCACCAAAATACAAACCCCAAATAAAAGAATAATCCAAAATATTGAGAGAATGAGCTCTCAAGTCTTTTTATAATGTCTTTTTACATTTTTAGGGTCTTCCCACCAAAAATAACTTAACACATTATTATAAAGTGACTATTAATTTATCATTAAAATATTCCCCAATGTCACTTTATAACCTTTTTAATATAATTAAATAATATTACCTTAATAATTTGCACTTTTTGTCAGGCAACATTAATTAATTAAATTATTATTATTCCTCAAGCAGGCTGGAAAATGAGGACATTACAGTCCTCCATTCCCAGAGATTGCTTGCCCACAAGGAATCTGCAACTACAAACCAATCCAACTGCCACAACACATGAAGCCAAAGCGAAAAACTAACTGCATCTATAAGAGACCTAGTGTCTCTAACCCCCAAAATTGTTGTTGAATGATGTGAATTTGTTTTGTTTTGATGGTTTTGTAGTTTTTTTGTGTTTTTGAATATATATGATTTTTTTGTATTTTTTTGAATAAAGAGCCAGGCAAAAGAAAATGCAATGAAATACACAACAACTGAAACAAACTAATCTATGAAGAGGCTGCAAATGACTTTATTTGATATTAAAATATATACAAAGTTTATTTGACAATAGGGCATACCCGGAAATAAAGATATGAAGCTTTTAATAAAATCTGGAATTTTATTGCAGCCACCTGGGAAACAAAGACTCAAATGTATACAAAACTCATCAAATATGAAATCCATGACATCAAATGTTCCAAACAAATATGAAATATCAAAAGATTCAAAACAATAACCAGAAGTCTATGGCTCAAAGGAGCCTGCATCCTTCCTACGAATGTGTCTAAGATAGGTCCTAAATGATGCAGTAGCCATAATCTCAAGTATCAGAGCAATTGCCCTAATGGGGTTGAGGGGCAGTTCCCTTTGTGGGGGTCTAGGCGCAGTGCCTCTAGTGGGGTCAAGGGGCAGTGCCTGGGTGAGGCATGGGGGCCAGCGCCCCTTGTAGAGGTTGGGGGTAGTGCCCCGGTAGAATCAGGGCAATGCCCCAAAGTCAAGGGCGGTGCTGCGAGGAAATCAAGGGGCAGTGCCCCTTGCAAGGGTTTGGGGGTAGCACCCCAAGTGGGGTCAAGGGGCAATGCCCCTTGCAGGGGTCTAGGGGAAGCGCCTCCAATAAGGTCAAGGGGCAACGCCCCTTGCGGGGATCTAGGGGCAACGCCCCCAATAGGGTAAAGGGGCAACACCCCTTACAAGGGGCTCTAGGGGCAACACCCCTCATGGGGTCCCAGGGCTGCGCCCTGGGCGTGCTCCCGCCCAAATTAAGACCTCCAAAACCTTACAAACCTTCATGGCGTACATCATTTTGCATTCGCAATAAGTAAAAAAAAAACAAGTTTTAACTTTAAATTTCATGTAATTTTTTGCACTTTTCAAACCCTTCCTGCCGAGTCTTGTTGACAAGACTCGCCTAGACTCAACAAGTCTGACGAGTCTACCAAACTCAGCGAGTCCGGCCAGGACTCGTCTGAGTCCGAGCCCGAGCCCCCAGGACTCAGCCAAGGTGACTCGACTCGCAACTCGCCGAGTCCTGGCGAGTCTCGTTTCAATGTTTGAGACACATATTCCAAACAGTTATGAACCAACATACTATCCTCAAAATAATCAATCTCCTCCTCACAAGGCCTATCAATAACAATCTCTACATCACCAATATAGAGACCTATACATATTTCAATTGTGGATGCACTAAATGATTCCTTTTCGTGGAAACCTACTGTATCATTCTGCTCCCTTTTAATCTGATCTTGTGCACTCATTCCACCAGTGTCATCTGGTGCCTGCGCATTGTTCATTTCTGATCTATGTTGATTAAAACATTTTCTCCATTTAGCTTTGAACTTGGCAATATTGGTGTCCTAGAAGCATGGAATGGTCTATATCACATCTAATTGGGAAAAAGTATCTAAATGTGGCAAACAGAAGACAAATTGTAATACAGATTCAAGTTATTATCCTGGCAATCTTTTATTAGGAAGTGAGGCACTTTCTCGGAAATTAACTCTTTCGGGACATTCACCTCATTCCTAACTATGTCGTGAGCCTTCAATGGGCTCTCCAAAAGAGGTGGCTCATGATCCTCATGATGCAAACTATGTGCATAATCAGAAATTTCTTAGTCATTCCTCTCCTCAATCCCATGCAAATCTGAATGCTCCTTGTGTTTGACCAACACAAATGGCTCTTCCCTCAAATCATGAGTACCACTACCATCATCATGTGTTATGGCTGCCATAGATGACTGAATTTTGCTGTGGATAAAGATTAAGCCAAGCTCAACTGCAAGCAAAGCTCATCAACCTAAATTTCAGATTCTTGAAGCGCCATTTGAGTGCTCTTCAAAGATTCCTTGGTAACCTTAAGCTCGTAAGTAAGCTTATCAACCTCTTCTTTCCCTTTTAGCGCATCAAAATAAATCTCATCAAGCATGAGAAGATGATCTCTATCGAAAAGTAAATGTAGGTAATTGGACTTCATTATCACCAATGCTTCTCTGAGTGCTTGAAAATTTGCAAGGTAGAGTTCTCCTTTAAGGTTCTTATGTCTCCCTGGAGCCCTCCAACAATAATTTGCCATCAACTTATGAGTATCATCAAAATGTTTTATGGCTACAATAATCATGTCTTCACTTACCTTCAATTGTCTTGCCAAGTGATCGGACCCGTGAGACCTATCATCTTCATACAAATTTTCTGATTTGTATTCACCAACATGCTTCCCAAAATCAGCTTCTTCTTTTCCATCCTTCATGCTTAACTCCCGAGAAATCAGATCAGCATCAACAAGAAATTTATCCAACACCAAATCTTCATCATGATTAGGTGCTAACATACCCGGATCATCATAAGCATCATTACTAAGATAAGATGTTGAACCATCATCATTAGCTGATTGGAAAACATAATCACATGTGCTATCAACATGCCCATCATATGCACTAGTGTTATCAGCCTCATAGGATAGCTCTAATGGTTTTGTAACAAACTCCGACCAATTTTTTTTTTCACAATTGATTACAATACCTTACGCACCCGTTAAGGTTAGCACAAACCAAAACGATGCGGAAAATAACTCTAACCAGAATGTACACCAGGATCCCGATGTGGGCAAGGTGTGAGCATTGGTCAGAGGATCTATGCAATGCAAAACTGAAGGAACTCTAACCAAGAATGGCGCCGAGTGATGGCGAGCATATGGTCAGAGGATCAATGCAAGATGAACAAAATGTAACCCTAACCAAGAATGGCACCGATGATGGCGAGCATATGGTCAGAGGGTCCCTAGACTACTCAACTGAAAGCAAATAGGCGGCAAGCCAGCCTCTTCCACTTATTCAGTGGGGATGTACAATAGCTTAGATTGCAAGATAAAGATGAAATGCTGATAGTACTACTAACAGCTTACAAATATATCAGAATATTCAATTAAACAAGAGCTTTTCAAGTCTTCATTGCTGCAGCTGTGTAGAGAGTCTTTCAAAGACCAAAATGCAACTTACAATGCTCAATTCTTTAGCAAAGAGATGATTATCTTAATTTCTGATCTATCAGACCTGCAATATAAATGTGAAATCTGCAAACCAGTCCTCACTCAATTGCTCATATCTCACTCAATTCATACTCAAATGACAAGGAATCAAATGCAGATTGTTCTAGGCATGAAGGCGCCCCAATTAAGATCTCAAACCCTCACCAAACAAGCCATAAACTTTTTGCACAAAACCCAAGGCTATAACAGAATGGTACGGCCCTCTTAAAAGGGCGAACTTGCTAAATAAAATCCAATACAGCAGATAAAAATCTATAACTTTGCAAGGTGGGTCGCCCCAATGAGGAAAGATGATATGTTGAATACCCAAAACAATAACTTTTTGTATTTTTGATTTATGAATGAAAACTGCCTACAGCTATGCAACATCAGCAACTCTGAAACATGACAAAAAGTTTGAATAACATCAACTAAATGCAAGAAACTCAACTACAATGCCAAAATAAACCAATTACAAGCTAACCTCTCAACTAGTTGCTATCTTTCAAGCAAGAAGATGAGCCAATGCTAGGAGGTGTGCTTTCCTCGAAGCGAGTGTCTGAAGACAATTCAGCAGCATAACGATGTAGTAGACAAAAGATCCCAAATGAAGAGCTGAGGCCTGATTAAATAGACAAGAGAGAAACATCTAGAAGCTTCAAGAAGGCGCCCAAAACCTTAATTTCAAATTCACCTTTTCCCTCCAAAAGATGGCGCCCCATTTCACCTTTGAAACATTACTTTTTAAAATAAAGTTAAGTTCCTAAAAAAGGCGTCCCAATCCATAGACTCAATATTTGACATTTTAAAAAATGCTTATCCTCCATGAAACTGGACCCTTCAAGTCCCCTTTTAAAAACAACAGAAGTTGTACTTGCTTTAAACAAAGGGAAATATAATATTAAAATATAATATTACAATGAAAATACTTATCTCTCCAAGAATAGTAAGCTAAGGCCAAAGGCTGAGTGCAATTTGAAACAACTTTGAGAAGAAAGAGACCAATTTATTTGAACCCAAGTACATCCTTTACCAAAATAGAATTTACTAAAAATAGTAAATTCATGAGGATTCTTTCGGAATACCAAACTAGACATACCACTCACAGCTCTCACGAAAACCAGAGAAAAAGAATCCACGTCGAGACAAACTTCAAGCAAAACTTCACCTCAAAACCAAAGCCCTAATTTCACCATCCCAGCAGAAGCCCTCTCTGAGTCTCGAGGGAATAGGCCAACGGTCAACAAAAATGATCACATCTGAGAAGGGGACATTACAATCTGCCCTCCCCAAGATTGCTTGCCCTCAAGCAATCGCAAGTCTGGATGTTGTAGAATCTCCTCATTCTCCCAAGTAGCATCCTCCAAAGGTAAATTCTTCCACTTCACCAAGTACTCTTTGATTGTTCTCCTCCTCAAGGAACGCTCTCTGGAATCAATAATCTCTTTTGGAACCAATGTCAACTGCCCTTCTTCATCCAAAGGAGGTAACTGTGATGAAGCCACAACATTGTGTCTAAGTGCCTTTTTGAGGCGAGACACATGGTAAACATTGTGAACCTTACACTGCTTGAAGGTAGTTCCAACTCGTAAGCCACTGCTCCAACCTTCCTGACAACTTTGAATGGCCCATAGAAGCGAGGTTTAAGTTTCTCAACTCCACTCTTCTTGAGTGTGGACTGTCTGTAAGGTTGAAGTCGAAGATAAACCATATCTCCAACCTCAAATGGGCAGCTCAACATTTCTTTGATCAACATACATCTTCTGCTGATTTTGTACCCATTTTAAGGAATTATCCTTCAAGGATTTCAAAGCATCTTAGGTACGTGGTACGTAATCCTTGGCAGACAGCTTCTATCACAAACCTGCGTCAGCCGAAGCTGGGGCCTCGTAAGCCATAAGGGTATGAATGGAACATCTTCATTGACATGTGGAAAGATGATTTATGGCAATATTCTCCCAAATTAGACCATTCACCCAAGCTCTTTGCTGCTCAGAAACATAATTCACAGATAGCCCTCCAACCATTTCATTCACAATCCTCCCAGGTTTGTACAATCTATTTGAGGTGATAGCGGGTCTCGGAGTAAACCTTTATGCCTCATCCACGAAATCTTACATAAAAGATGCTTGGAACTTATTTGTCCCTATCACTCACAATATTTTTAGGCAACCCATGCAATCTGAACACTTCATGGAAGAACAAATCTGCCACTTGAGCTGCTGTAAATGTGCTAGTGATGGCAAAAAAATGAGCGAATTTGGTCAATCTGTCCACTACAACATAAATACAATCTTTGCCTTGAGCCCTAGGCAACCCGGTGATGAAATCCATCGAGATACTTTCCCATTTCTGATTTGGAATGGGAAGTGGCTGCAGTAGACCAGCTGGAAGAGAGTGCTCATTTTTATTCATTTGACAAGTGCTACACTCCTTGATGTAACGCTGAACATCATCTTTCAACCCCTTCCAAGAGAACCTCTCTCGAATCTGCTTATATGTCTTGAAGTACCCTTGATGACCAGCAAGTGGAATGTCATGAAAAGTCATCAAAATCTTCTTCTTAAGTTTAGAATTAGCCACCAAGAAGATTCTTCCCTTGTAGTGTATCAACCCATCAACTACTTTGTACCTTTCATCATGAAAAGTACCTTCAATAATGCTGGTTGCAAACTGATTTTTGACATAATCAGCAAGCAACATTTCCTTCCAATCAGCAGTAAGCTCACACAATGAGCTCAAATGAGGCCTTCTGGATAAAGCATCAGCCACAATGTTGTTCTTCCCTTTGACATACTCAATGTCAAAATCGTAAGCTTGAAGCTTACTCACCCACTTTTGTTGTCTTTCATTCAAATCCTTCTGATGCATGAAGTGCTTGAGACTGTTGTGATCAGTCTTGACCACAAATTTGCTCCCCACCAGATATTGTCTGAACTTGGCTAATGCATGCATGATTGCAAGCATTTCTTTGTCATAGATAGAATAGGTCCTTTCAACCCCCCTTAATTTTCTGCTTTCAAAGACAATAGGATGCTTATCTTGCATCAAAACAGCCCCAATACCTTCCCCTGATGCATCACACTGTAACTCAAAGGGTTTGGAGAAATCTGGTATGGCCAATACTGGGCAAGAACTCATGATTTTCTTGAATTTATCGAACACACCTTGTGCCTTTTCTGACCACATGAAAGCCCCCTTTTTAGTGAGGTCAGTAAGAGGAGCAGCACTTTGAGAATAACCCTTTACGAATCTTCTGTAGAAGCCACAAAGACCCAAGAATCCCTTCAAATGAGTCAAATTTTCTGGAGGTGGCCAATCTACTATAGCCTTGATCTTTTCTGGATCAACCTTCACCCCTTCAGCGCTGATTATATGACCAAGGTAGAGCAGCTCCTTCATTCCAAATTCACATTTGGATTCTTTTGCAAACAAACTTTCTGATTCAAGAATACTAAGCACTTCCTCCAAGTGCTTGAGGTGTTCTTCCCACGTCTTGCTGAAGATGAGAATATCATCAAAGAAGATCAACACAAATTTCCTCAACTGTTTCTGGAAAACCTGTTCATGCAAGACTGGAAGGTGGCTGGAGCATTAGTCAAGCCAAAGGGCATGACTAGGAACTCAAAATGACCATAATGGCATCTAAATGCCGTCTTCTCAACATCTGAACCTCTCATCCGGATTTGATAGTAACCCGACCTCAAATCAATTTTTGAAAAGAACTTAGCACCATGTAGCTCATCAATGAGCTCATCAATTCGAGGAATAGGATATCGGTTCTTTATTGTGCTTTGGTTCAAGGCACGATAATCCACACACATGCGGATGGTGCCGTCCTTCTTCACAAGGACTACAGCTGAAGCAAAAGGACTCTTGCTAGGGCGAATGAAACCCATCTCCAGGAGTTCTCTTATGTTCTCAATTTCATCCTTCTGCTTCTTAGGATATCTATACGGTGTTGTGATGACTGGTTTGGCCCCTTCTTTAAGTTCAATGACATGCTCAGCTCCTCTTTCTGGTGGTGGCCCAGGTGGTAGATCAGCAAACACCTTACTCCTCTTGGTGAGTATAGACTGAATATCTGGAGGATTTTCCCTCTTTGTCTCAACTGGACTAGCAGGAAGAACCATGCATTCCACAGCCCACTCCACTTGATCATGTCTAATCAGCCTCTCCATCCTTTTGAATGAGACTATACGAGGACCACCATTGGACATTCCTCTCAACACCACTCTCTTGCCATCAGATTGGAACTTGAGCTCCATTGTTTGTAGATTGAGAGAGATTTCACCAAGTGAACGTAACCATTGTATGCCAAGAACTGCATCTGTGTCACCAATAGTAACCACATAGAAGTCATCTTTGACTTCATAGTTTCCCAACTGCAAGGACATGTTAGGAACTCTTCGTGTGCAGGAAATGTGAAACCCATTAGCTACCATGACTTTGAAGCCTTCAAATTCTTCAGTTTTGAGACCCCTCTTTGCAACCACACCTTCATCTATGAAGTTATGCGTTGCACCAGTATCAATTAATGCAACAATACGATGACCTCCAACTCCACCACGAACCTTGAAAGATTCGTTCTTTTGGAAACTAGAGAGTTGGGCAATAGGGCCCCCAACTCCTTGCTCATGATTGGACTCTTCTGTAGCTCTTTCATCTTCGCTGTCCCCAAAATAAGACTGCTGATCAGACATATCAGATGCTGATTCATAATCAGAATAGGTTCCCATTTGATTATAACGCCCTCTTCCAGGACATCTATGGCCTTTAGTCCAAGGCTCTAGACATGTGTAACACTTTCCCTCCTTTCTGAGCTGTTCACATTGCTCTTCAGTCAACTTAGGTGGGAACTTCTTGTGCTGATTAGAAGAATGTCTCTTATCCTTATCCCTCTTATGGCCAAAAGGCTTGGGCGGAAATTTAGGCCTAGGGGCTGATAACTCCATACTACGAGCCTTCTTGATTGCCTCATCAAGACTTGGTGGATCGAAAGCTTTAACCCACCCTTTCAAGGGTTCAACCAAACCTTCAGAAAATAAAACAACCAATCTTCTTTCGGTGATGTTGGGCACCATCACAGAAAGCCTCTGGAAATCAGCAATGTAAGAATCCAAAGAGCCATGCTGTTTCAGTTGTGCAAGCTCACGAAATCTTACTTCAGGATCCTTAGTGTCGAACCTTTCAATCAGCTTGTTGGTGAATTCTCCATAGGTTCGGATAAGGTTATGGCCAAGTGTGACCAAACCATGGTACCACCACTCATGGGCAGCTCCCTCTAAATGAAGTGTGGCAAACTTGATGGCGTCTTCTTCTGGCATGGAACGAAGTGAAAGGTAGTTGTCTAACTTCTGAACCCACGATCTTGCTGAACACTTATCACTTCCATCGAAGTGAGCCAATGTTACCTTCCCTAAGGCTTGATGAAAATCAGTTCTAGGAGCCATATAAGCTCGGTTATTAGCTCTTCCTCCGTTTCTTCTATTCCTCTTATTCAAGTATTGATCAAAGGACCATTGGTCTCTAAGATCAGGAGGTAGGGTGGCATACTCCATGTAGGCTTGCCTGGCATCGTCTACCAAAGGAATGGTAGCTTCAACTTGCTGTTCTTCCCTCGGAGTGAATGTGGGAAAGAGTGGCCTAGAGGCTGATCCGCTAGAGATGGCATCATGCTGTCCAATAGTTCTATTGCCTCCATTACCATTGTTCCCATGGTTCCCACTGTTCCCATTGACTCCACTGCTTTCTCCTGTAGCATGGTTTTGATTAGGAATAAGGTTCTGAGGAGTTTTCTGGTCCATTCGAGCAAGTAATCGAGACATCATCTCAATCATTCCATCAAACTTTTTTTCCATCCTTGCCTCCTTCTCTTCCATGGCCTACCTGAGATTGTTCGACATATTCTCAACTATTTTACCCTTATCCACTGATGTTTTTGTTTCTCTCAAAGCCTTTGAAAAAGTATCTGCTTCTGGTACTGGCAGAAGCTGTGTCTGTTGTCTTTTGGCCTGACCTCTGGTGTAGTATCTGCAACCACTGTCACTCATCTGGAAATTGAATCACTGTAGGGCATAGGTTGGCAGAATTATCTGCTCTGATACCACTGTAACAAACCTGACCAATTTTTTTTTTTTGATCTTCACAATTGATTACAATGCAACACGCACCCGTTAAGGTTAGCACAAACCAAAACGATGTGGGAAGTAACTCTAACCAGAATGTACACCAGGATCCCGATGTGGGAAAGGTGTGAGCATTGGTCAGAGGATCTATGCAAATGCAGAACTGAAGGAACTCTTACCAAGAATGGCACCGAGTGATGGCGAGCATATGGTCAGAGGATCAATGCATGATAAACAAAATGTAACCCTAACCAAGAATGGCACCGAGTGATGGCAAGTATATGGTCAGAGGGTCCCTAGACTACTCAACTGAAAGAAAATAGGCGGCAAGCCAGCCTCTTCCACTTATTCAGTGGGCATGTACAATAGCTTAAATTGCAAGATAAAGATGAATTGCTGATATTACTACTAACAGCTTACAAATATATCAGAATATTCAATTAAACAAGAGCCTTTCTAGTCTTCATTGCTGCAGCTATGTATAGAGTCTATCAAAGACCAAAATGTAACTTACAATGCTCAATTCTTTAGCAAAGAGATGATTAACTTAATTCTGATCCATCAGACCTGCAATATAAATGTGAAATCTGCAAACCAATCTTCACTCAATTGCTCATAACTTACTCAATTCATACTCAATTGACGAGGAACCAAATGTAGATTGCTCTAGGCATGAAGGCGCCCCAATTAAGACCTCAAACCCTCACCAAACCAGCCATAAACTATTTGCACAAAACCGAAAGCTATAACAGAATGGTACGGCCCTCTTAAAAGGTGAACTTGCTAGATAAAATCCAAAACAACAGATAAAAATCTATAACTTTGCAAGGTGGGTTGCCCCAATGAGGAAAGATGATATGTTGAATACCCAAAACAATAACTTTTTGTATTTTTGATTTATGAACGGAAACTACCTACAACTATGCAACATCAACAACTCTGAACATGACAAAAAATGCTTGAATAACATCAACTAAATGCAAAACTCAATCTACAATGCCAAAACAGCAACTACAAGCTAACCCCTCTCAGCTAGTTACTTTATCTTTCAAACAGAAGATGAGCCAATGCTAGGAGGTGTGCTTTCCTCGAAGAGTGCACGAAGACAATTCAATGACATAATGAGTATAGTAGACAAAAGATCCAAATGAAGTTGAGGCCTGGTTAAATAGGCAAGAGAGAAACATCTAGAAGCTTCAAGAAGGCGCCCAAACCCTAATTTTCAATTTCACCTTTTCCCTCCAAAAGATGGCGTCCATTTTCACTTTTGGTTATTTCACATTTTAAAATAAAGTCAAACCTTCAAGTAGGCGTCCCTTTCAATGAGCTTAATATTTGACTTTATAAAATATAACTTATTCCTCCATGGCGCCTAGACCCTTTAAGTCCCCCTTTTTAAAACAACTTAAGTTGTACTTGCTAGGCAAAAGGGACATATAATATTAAAATATAATATTATAATGAAGATATCTCTCCAAGAATAATGCGCCCAAGGCCAAAAACTGAAGTGCCAGCTGAATCAACCGAAGAAGAAGACCAACTAAATTGAACCCAAACTGTCCACTACCAAAAATAGAATTTACTAAAAATAGTAAATTTGCGAAGTTGCTCGGAATGCCAAACTGAACATACCATCATGGGTTTCTAAACCCTGAAGAATCCATGATCGTAATCAAACTTCACAAAACCACCTCAAAACAAGGAAACCCTAATTTCACCATCCGCGAAGCCTACGGGTCTCAGGAATAGGCCAACGGTCAACGGAAATGATCACAACTGAGAAGGGGACATTACAGGTTTATTAAAGACTATTGTTTTTCCCATCTCATTGCAC
>VDFB02146521.1:62886-101009 GCA_007258455.2 Sequoia sempervirens | reverse complement strand
TTTTTTTCCTACTTTTCGCGGATCACCGAAAAAGGGAAAAATCAATGAAAAAGGAAAAATCTGATTTTGTAGAACCCGAAAATCTGGAAGCTTCTAAGCTTGGTAAAAAGGGGTTCGGATGGGTATTTCAGTATGATGAAAAATGCGATTATTCGCAAGATTGTAATAGGTTTTCCACTGGATAATAAAAGTATTGGATGGCTGCGGTTTGGTGGATGTAGCCCAGAATTGGGTGAACCACGTTAAATTCTGTGTTATGATTTATTCTGTGAATGATTTTTTAGTTTCTCTATTTTGTTTATTAAATCTGCATTTTAATTGTTAGATCTGCCATCTCTAACCCTAACACTACCAATCTTTTGCATGATTTGGTATGGTCCATAATACCTTGGAGACAACTTATTATTCTTTTTTTGTTGTTTCAATGAGATTTGCTTATAAGGCTGCAATCTCAAGAAGACTCAATCCCCAACTTCAAAACTTCTTTCACTACGATGTTGGTCTGCCTGTTGTTTCATTTGATTTTGTGCCATGGCTAAATTCTCCTTGAGTCCTGAAAGTACCTATTGTTGATGAAGCAAGTTGTTCTCTATTGCTTGAACTCTTGGTGACACCTTGATTGATGATGTGATGGAAGGGGGATGATATCCATAAAGTGTCCAAAGTGGAGACATTTTTATGAGCTATGAAAAGAAGTGTTATACCACCATTCTACAAGTGGTAGCCAATCCACCCATTGAGACTATTTCTCTGAAGTGAAACAACGTAAATATCCTTCCAAACATTTATTAACAACCTCTGTTTGCCCATTTGATTGAGGGTGGTATGAAGAGCTATGAGCCAATTGAGTACCCAAACATGAGAAAAAATCTTTCCAAAAGTGACTAGTGAAGATAGGATCATGATCACTAACAATAACCTTGGGTGTACCATGTAGCTTTTGGATATTCTCCAAAACAACTTTTTACACTACAGTAGCTGTGAAAGGATGTGATAATGCAATGAAATGTGCATATTTAGTGAGGCGATCAACTACTACCATTATGACATTATGACCTTTAGATTTGGGAAGCTCTGTGATGAAGTCCATGGATACCTCTTCCCACTAGGAATAGATAAGGGCTGCAAGAGACCTGGTGTCTTAATTGTCTCCCCTATATTCCTTTGATAAACCAAACATTCAGCCACAAATTTTTGAACATAAGCTTTTAGCCCATCCCAAAAAAAATCTTGCTTGACTCGATGATATGTCTTCAAAAATCCTGAATGACCACCAACTAGAGACTCATGCAACTCTGTGAGAATCTTGTATTTAAGAGTGGAATTCTTGCAGAGATACAAACACTCTTTATACCAAAGAGTATCTCCCTTCCAACAAAACTTATTTGAACTACTACAATCATTTTTTAATTGTTGGATGAGATTACTTGTCGCAACATCATTTTTCCACTCTGCTTTGGCTTCCTCCACCCAATTTGCTTGTAATATTGAAAGGGCACACAATAAGGCTTCTCATCCTTCCTTGAAAGTGCATCTGCTACAATATATTCCTTCCCTTTCTTATATACAATCTCAAAGTCATATCCCAACATCTTAGTGACCCAATTTTGTTGCTCTTCAGAAGATAGTCTTTGTTCCAAAACATATTTTAGGCTATCATGATTTGTCTTAACCTTGAAGTGTCTACCCATTAGATAAGGCCTCCATTGTTTAACTACATGAAGGATTGCTAACATTTCATTCTCATAAATAGGTTTTAGTTGATTCTTACCCTTTAATTGATGACTCTCAAAAGCAATTGGTTGACCTTCTTGCATGAGAACTGCTCCTATCCCATTTCTCGAAGCATCGCATTCCACAATGAATTCCTTGGTGAAGTTAGGAGTGGCAAGCACTGGAGTTGTACACATAGCATCCTTCAATCTCTCGAATGTTGTATTAGTGGACTTGTTCCAATGAAAAGAATCCTTCTTCAATAGAGTGGTGAGGGGTGCAGCTATACGACCATAATTCTTCACAAATCTTCTATAGTACCCTGTCAATCCCAAGAAACCCCTTAGTTTCTTAATGGTTTTTGGAATAGGCCATTCCATGATAGCCTTAATTTTGTTAGGGTCCACCTTTACTCCTTCATGTGAAACTATGTGTCCCAAATACTCCACCTCCTTAAGACCAAAAAGAACACTTGGATGGCTTAGCATAGAGTTGATGATCTTCAAGTATTTGTAATGCTTGATCCACATGTTGCAAATTTTCTTCCCAAGTCTTGCTATAAATCAATACATCATCAAAGAATACTAACACAAACTTCCTCAAGAACTTCTTAAAAATGGAATTCATTAGACTTTGGAATGTAGATGGTGCATTGGTAAGAACAAATGGAATCACCAAAAAATCATAATGACCCTCATGAGTTCAAAATTTTGTCTTACAAATATCTTCCTCCTTAATCCAAATTTGGTGATAACCAGATCTAAGATCTAACTTGTTAAAATATATAGCTCCATTCAATTCATCTAGCAAATCATCAATGACTGAAATAGAAAACTTATCTTTAATGGTGTACATGTTGAGCACTCTATAATCTGGACACATGCACCAAGTGTCATTCTTCTTATGTACCATCACCATAGGAGATGAGTAAGCACTTTGGCTATGCTTGATAATTCCTGCCTCTAGCATCTCCTCAACAATTTTTTCTCTCTTTTGTATGTGTGGATACCTGTAAGGCTTGATGTTTAGTGGTTGGCTTCCTGGAACTAACTGTATGGCATGATCATGATCCCTCTTTGGAGGAATTCCTTTAGGAATATCTCCAAGAATAACTGAGTGACGATCAATTATAGCTTGCAAATCTGGACGAGTAGGAGCATTAGATTGAGAGACTTCTAATGAACATAGCTGGGCCACAAATCCATCCACTCCTTTCTTAAGAAACTTTTTCATTTGATATGAGCTTACCATTTGTGGGGATTTTTCCTTCAACCCCCTTAGCTCTACTACCCTTCCTTTTGATCGAAATCTCATGAATAGTTCTTAGAAGTTCATCTCAATCAATCCCAATGTAGTAAGCCATTGTACTCCCAAAACAATATCTGCTGCACCCATAGATATCACATACATTGGGGAATCAAGTTGATAATATACCATGGATAACTTAATGCTATGACACTTCCCTGAACAACTAACTGTACCACCATCTGCAATCAAAACTTGAAACTCTGGAGTTGGATATATAAAACAATTTAGATGAGTAGCTAACTTTTTGTTGATGAAATTATGAGTACTATTTGAGTCGATCAACAGTGTTACCTGAGAGTGCATGACAAGAAATGATTGGTTGAGAATCATTTGATTCCTCATTTGACTCCCTTTCATCCTCTAGTATGGGTTCCTCCTCTTCTTCCTCACTTGGACCTTCAATATAGAACAATTTCTTTTCACTATATTTATGTCCTCGACTGTATTTGCTATCACAATTGAAACACAACCCTTTTGCTCTTTTCTCCTCAATTTTTTGTGGAGTCAACCTAGTAGGTTGTGTTGAATATCCTTTCTGTTGTCATATTGGCTCCTTTCTTCTTAGGAATCAAACACTTCTCCTCTACCCTACGTGCTAAGATAAAAGACTCATTTATAGAGCTAGGGCTAAACATGCGTACCTCATGTTGAATGTGATCCTTGAGACCCCCCAAGAATAAATCATTCAAGTTCTCCTCTGTAATTGTATCCACTCTTAAGGATAGATTTTGGAATTACTGAATATAATCCTTAACTGATCCTATTTGTTGAAGTTTAGCAAGCTGGTTGAAGAAGTTGTCTGTCATGCTATTGCTATATTGTGCTTGGAGTTCCTCTATAAAAACTAACCATGAGACGGTGAGCCCCTTTTTCCTTTGATGAGTGCAAACCCAACGATACCAAATGAATTGATTTGGTTCTAGATATAGGGAAGCCATCTTGACCTTTTGGCCATTTGGGATTTAAAAAATTCTCCATTTGATTTATCCATGTTAGAGCTGAATCCTTGCCATCGAACTTGCACATATCCACCTTTGGAAATAAATTCCTAGATCCCATAGGAGTATTAAAACTTGTGTCAATGTTATCTGACCTAGAATTTTCACCTTGGTTGCTTAAGAACTCCTTTCTTGGTTCAACCATATAGGTACTTAACATGTTCCGTATATATGATATATCTCCTCTTAGGTCACTCATATCCATCTTCATTGAGGAAATTTCTTCCTTGAACTTACTGATTTCCTCATTAGGAGTAATATCCTCTATTGTTACCCCACCCTTTTTAGGAGTCTTCCCCAGAGTGACAACATTCTTTTTGCCCCTTGTTGCAGACCCTGTCATGATGGGAACTAATAATTTTGAAATAAATCACACAAATAAAACTTAAATCCTATGAAATTTTTACTTTAATCCTAGAAAAATCTCCAAGAAATAAGTAGATTCACAGCCCTAAGAGTGATATTTGTGAAAACCTTAATTTTTAAATAACTTACTGATTCTTCTCCAATTCCTCTAATTTTTTTACTGTAATCTCCCTTAGTCTTTCTTCAAAAACCCAATAAAAATCAGGCTCCAATTCAACAAGATGTGAGAGATATACTGATTCCAAATAAATTGTGTAGAAACCATAATTCTATAATAAGTCACTCAATTCTACTTCAATCTTTCTGAAATCTGGACTGTAGCTTCTTTAATATGTTATTCAAGAACCCTTTAAAAATAAAAATAAAAATTGCAAAAATTTGAAATATACGCTCTTCCCAAAATCGCCTCCAATATTGAGAAAAAACCTTGCCTCTATGGTGCCAAGATCATGCTCTAATACCACTTGTTATGAAATAACTTGCACAATAGAAGAATATGATATGAAATATGCTGCAAATACTTGATAATAATTGAGATTAACAAGCCACTTCGAGGGGGGAAAACCTCCAAATATCTCTAATGAGAACACACTTGACAACTTGATGATGAAATGAGACTCTCTACCTCCTATATATGCCTATTTATGCCTAGGATATCACCTAGGCCGACTTAGACACCCTTATATAAGACCTAGGTTGACCCAAACAACTAAATAATAATATAATAATGAAAACATGACTTAATTAGGAGTTAAGATAGCCACAAGCCGACTATTCATAACCCGATGTTCACCAATATTAAGGGCGTAGCACAACTATTCCTGAACATTGATTTTTATCTACAATAGCTAAAGTAGAAGGAATAGTATGACCTATACAAAGATATAAGGTTCCTAATTTCACACCTTTTTCTACCACAAAGGCACCTTTTGTAACCTTCCAATTTTTATTACTAAATGTAACAACACACTCTTCATCATCTAGTTGCCCTGCTAAAATTAAATTTTTTTTTGACTTTGGAACATGGCTTACCTCATGTAGTAGCCAATTATTCCCATTCTGCAACTTAATCTTGATTCTTCCCTTTCCATCAATCTAACAGGGTTCATTATCTCCCAAATAAACCAACCTAAAATCCCCTTGGACATAATCAAGAAAATAACTTCCATGGGGCGTAGCATGAAATGAAGCCTTTAAATCTAATACCCAAGAATCATCAACATTATCAAGGGAAAGAAGCAAAGCATCCTCATCAAATTTATTACTTACCACATTTTCCTCTTTATTGCCTTCCTTTTTGTTTCCTTTATTTTTCTGAGATCAATAATCTTTCTTTAAATTATCCGGCTTACCACAATACCAACAATCCCTCTTGTCTCTAGATTGGGACCTTTTATCCTTTGATTTTCCTCGTGACTTCCCATGACTTCTAGAATTGTTTCCTCTCTCCTTTGTTTTTCCCCTATTTTCTGCATTCAAAACATTGCCTGATGTGGATGTTCCACCCGAGCTTTTCCTACGAATTTCCTCGCTCAAAATAACACCAACAATATCATCAAATTTCAATGTGTTCGAACCAGAAACAAAATCACTAACAACCATTACCAAGCTATTCCAACTTTCTAGAAAAAACACAGAATCAAAAGAGCCCTAACTTCTTCATCAAAGTTTACATTTACAAAAGTTAATTGACTGGTAACCATATTAAACTCATTTAAATGATTAGCAACCGACCCAGCTTCTACTATTTTCATTTTAAATAAACGCTTCATAAGAAATACCTTATTCGAAGTGAAAGGCTTTTCATATAACTTCACCAGGGTTTCCATCAACTCTTGAGTTGTCTTTTCTGTTGTAATATTGAATGCCACCGATTGTGCCAAGCCTCATAAACAAATGGCTCCCAGTGCCTTTCTATCCAAAAGTAACTTCCATTCCTCATCACTCATTATTGTCAGTTTCTTGGCTATTCCTTCCAATGGCCTCCATAAATCCTTCTCATAGAGATAATGCTCCATCTGCATCTTCCATAACTGGTAGTTCTACCCATTGAATTTATCTACCTTCAATTTACCCTCGTCCACCATTGCTCCCACTTAACCGTGAGACTCCCATTCAACCGCAAGACTTTGCTGCAGACGATAATCGAACACAACCCGCTCTGATACCACTTGTTAGGGTTAGAAGGAAGATATCTAATAGTTCAATGCAAATTTGATCAATAAAATAGAGAATTTAACGTGGTTCACCCAATCTGGGCTACATCCACAAAACTGCAACCATCCAATGATTTTATTATCTAGTGCAAAACATATTACAATCTCATGAATAATCACCTTTTTCTACATCCTGTAGCCCCCATCCCAACCCCTTATAACAAGCTTTTTAGAAGCTTCAAGAATTAGGGTTTTACAAAGTCGTTTTATTTTCTTTTTCAACAATTTTTCCTTTTTCGATGACGACGCGAAAAAAATGGGAAATTTTTTTTCCTTGGGGGGTTGCCGCCCCTGAACCCCTGTTCGAGGCCCGGCCCGGCCCGACCTCGGACCCCCGCAAGCATACATGTCGGGGTGTACAGTATAGCATGATCAGTCGCCACATACCAACAATTTCTTTCTTTATATTGCTTTCTTAGATCAATAAACTTTTTACCCTCTTTTTAAGAAAAAATATTTAAAAGGGAGGCTAAAAATAAGTATTGAGAAAAATGTCACATGGCTCTATAAATTTCTTTCCCTCCTTTTCATTTGCCTCCAATTCTTTCCTTCAAAATTTACCTATAAAAGTTATTATTAATATTTATTGTCATACATATCTTTAATAAATATATAAATTATGTTAAGAGATATCATTATAGAGTCATCTATTTAATTTTTGTTTTGGAGTAGCTTTCTAGCAAATAAAACATACACATCTTTAATAAATATATATAAATTATGTTAAGAGATATCATTATAGAGTCATCTATTTAATTTGTGTTTTGAAGCAACTTTCTAACAAATAAAACAAAATTTGTATTGTGATTTGAAATTATTTTAAACAAAAATAAAAGATGTTTTTATGATATTTCATTATTTAATTAGTGAAATCAAAGAAGAAATCAGTAATTTTCTATATTTAATAAATATTTTTATTTTCTAAAGTAGAGATGCAAGATTAATAACTTTAAATATTTCAAAATTATTTATCACTAGCACTTGCACCAAAAGAAGGTGCAATGGTTACGCCGATTGTATTTTATAATTTTGATTAATATTCTAATAAGAATCTTCAAAACTTCATGTAATTTCATCATCAAATGGTATTGCTACCAAATAAAAAAAATTGCACTCACCACATATATGTCCAATTGAAAACATATTTTTCTCAATATCCTTGACAAATCTAGATATTTTTTCATGGAAGAGGGTGGGTGGAATAGTTGTTCAGAAGAAATGTTCACCATCACCAACAAAAGTTGTGACTAAATCTTTGGAGAATTACCCCTCAACACATCACAAGATGTACATGGCTAAAGCATATATAGTTGCAGTAACAACCAAGAGAAGCAATCTGCTTCATATGTGGCCATGAAGACAATTCAATTCTAGTCTTCAAGTGGACATCTACATTTTTATTTGCAATCAACTCAGTTGAAAGAGGTAAACACTACAACTACAACATGGCTTTGTTGTGAGCCAGTGAATTTTCCCACCTTGGGATCTTCAATACACACATTTATTGGCTCTCATTTAGCATTCAAATTTAATACATATCTATTATTTCACATGTAGACTTGTATTGTGGAAATGATTATTGGTTAGTGACAAGTCTACACTTTCTCTTTGCACAATGATGCAAATTGGATATGTCTCTGTAGTTTATGTATAGGAAAATGGTTCCTTAGTTTTTAGTATCCCTTTTATTTAGTTATACCTCAACAAAAGATACAAGTAAGACATTACTTAATGGGATTTCTTACCAAACTCTACCTAGCTTGCATGGCTAGCTTTCTTTGGGTATTGTTGAAAATAAGTTTGAGCTTATTACGTGGGTATGGCTTGCAACAAAGGAAGATATTTGCATACAATTCTTAGGATAACAAAACAAATACAATAATTTCTAAATAAATGCAAACACAATATTCCTTCTTAAGAACTAATAACACCCAAGTTATTTTCTCTTTCAGATGGCTATACATGTCTTTGGATCAGCAAACCATTGGCTTATAAGGGAGGCTACATTTCCTAAAATTTAATTTAGTTTTATATTCATTAGATTTGTGCAAAGGAGATCTAACAACAACAAACATGCCAAGCGCTACTACAGGAAAATAACTCTGTCGAATTTGTTTGTTGTCTCTATCCAATATGCAATCTTAATATCCAATGAAAGTGAAGATTTCGATAAATAAGAAAATTTCTATCTGCATTTTTAGCTTCTTGTGTCCAATCTACTCACATTTCCAAGATTTCTATTTCACCCCATCTTGGGTTTCATTGGGCAGACAAAATCTCACATTATTTCTTCTCATTCAAATAGATAAGTCGTTTCAGTTAATTAAAATTGGTATGTATTGCATATCATAGATTTTTTATAGTTCCTTCACTCACTAAGTAGATAAATAAGTGTGTGGAAATCATTTTATTTGTTTACTAACTCCATTTCTTGACAGAAGAAAGTAAATTTACAAAATATTGAAAACAAAATTTACTTAAACAAAGCCTTGGAAGAACCTGCATTGAAAAACTTGAACACTACGTTAAATTAATGTATGTAAACCATCCTAACCTTGGAAAAAAAATATATTTCTGCTTAACCAAACTGTATGCATTGTTCAATACTGTGTACAATAAAAAAGCACAGATGAAAGGGTACTTAAATACAAATCAATAGACAAGGATGCTTATTAAGAATCAAAGGCACAAATATATTGACAATACAACACTGCTTGTCAATGTGTTTACAGGGCACATAGCTATAGAAAGAAACATGAGCTATAGAACTTGCAATTTTTTAGGTTATCTGGGCTCTTATCAAACTTGAAATGCATGATAGGCAAGCAATCAAAGTACATATTTAAGAAGGATAGGTTGTTGCATATTGATAGACACCCTCATAGAATGGGTGGAAGTCAAATTCATTTTGTGATGTTGAACTCTTGCAATCCTACATATAGAACGAAGTGTTCTGAGATTGCACCAATCATTATGACAATTGTATACATATCTATATTTTTGGCATAAAACGTGGTTGTAATGTGGAAAACATATCTTGTGTTGTAGCCATGTGATGTGAAGCTCTATAATCAAGAACACAAGTCTTTGTAGCAGGCACAACAATTGTAATAAGTGTCTTGCCTTTTCCTTTATTACTCAAAGCTCTCTAAATTTGATAAGCTGAAAACCCCTTTTTCCATTCCATTATTTAATGGAATCAATTGAATAAAATTGAACTTGATCCTGTTTATGAGGATTGAGGATTTGTAGGTTGGTGTCATACTCAATTCTTTTTGAATACCAAAGGTTTATCTTTTTTTAAATCAAATGAAAATTTGTTCTGTGAGCAGCTATCGTTGCACGGGAAGCAAGGGAGCCCCTTAAGATTGAACAAGTCCAAGTTCATCCTCCTCTATTGAAAGGCCAAACCCCTATTTTTCCACACATCTTTGGACATGAAGCAGCTAGTTCTCTTTCCTTTTTATTAAATCTATCTCTAGAACAAAATAGATTACTACATCTAGAACTATTTCAAAAAAATAGAGCGAATAAAGTAACATATCTTACCAACTTTTAAAACATGATGTCAATTAGGGTTTAATTATAGGTATAATTGGGGATGATCCCTTGGAAGGACTTATCAATCAGGCATGTTTACATATTTTTCAAAATATAATATATCACCATTGATTGATCTATAGTTGTGAATGTTGAGTGGTAGAAGGTGTGAGAGAAGAGGTGAATGATATGAAGGAGGGAGACCATTTTCTACCTGTATTTATAGGGGAATGAAGAGATTGCAGGCACTACAAATCAAAAGAAAGCAATATGTGTGATTTGCTAAGGATTAACATAGACCGAGGGGTTATGATTAGTGATGGAAAGTCAAGGTTCTCTATTAGGGGACAACCCATTTATCACTTCCTAGGGACATCCAAATTTAGTGAATACATTGTTGCACATGTTGGCTATGATACAAAAATAAATCTTATAGCCCCTCTCAGCAAATCTTGCATCCTAAGTTGCAGTGTTTCCATAAGTCAATTGACATTTTAATCAATTGAAAATAAGTTTGAACTTATTATGTGAGTACTACTTGCAACAAAAGAAGATATTTGCATACCATTCTTAGCATAACATAACAAATACAATAATTACTAAATAAATATAAACACAAGACACCTTTTTGAGAACTAATAATTGTAATCTAATGAAGCGAACACTAAAAATCCTAAAAAAAATTGAAAATATTTTCTCTTGCACACCAAATACACTGAAAATAACAATGTTCTAGAATGAAATAAAACACAACAACAAATGGACTCACAACGTACAGATTCCCAAAAAGAAAAGACTCACCGAAATCATGGCAAGTGACTTCCCTTAAGAAATGGTCGCAGGACATAGAAATGGAGTTCCTAATTGACAAAATATCAGTCGTTTACAAATTCCCCCCCAAAAAACTCATTGAAACCATGGCACGGTGCTTATCTGAAGATTTCCATGAATGCTAATGAGAAAAATTGAAGAGTTTGTAGGAATTATATTATGAAATCCTATCAAAGCAATTTTTTAAAAAAAATCAGACAATGCAAAACCAATCTCCCTACAGCTACTGCTCCAATCTATTCACAATAAGGGAAGAATAGAACATAGGAATAAACAATGCCTGTGTCTGTTGCAACATTAGGACTAGCTTATCCAGACACCACTTGGACTCTATATATCCTGTGGAAAAGATGGAAATTTGAACGCAAGATGAAAAAATGACATCTTTAATGGTACCAGATATACACTCACCGCCTTCTATTTCTTTAGAATCAAGAAATGCTCAGTATCTGCTTTTACGAAGAGACTCGTATATTTGTTTAGCCAGAGTTTCTTTGACATCGGGGCCACGGTGGCTAATGAATACATCGTATGATTTTGGATATGCAAGTGCCTTTTTTCTTACAATTTCATTGTAGTATTGATCTGCCATATATTATTCTTCAGATGAGGAGGATCCTGCCATTAATAGAGGAACATAACTCATTAAGTCAATTCAGGAGTTAAAAGGTCGTCATTGCACTATAGAGCACAAAGTGCTATGTGTTGTGTTTGATTAATTAACCATGTTTTTTTAAGTATAGTTGTCCACGCGTAACACCCATTGGTTTGCTGATTAAGAAAATAATTAAAAGAACAAAAATCTTATATGCCCACTACTCTGCAGGACAAAGGAAAAACAAGATAAAAGATCAAATTGGTGTGGACTTAGTCGATGCTAGAGAAATTGGGAGTCAAAATCTGTATTCAGGTGTGAGAACTGTTTTGAGATTATTTTTAGGCATGCACAATTCTGGTGTGAGACAATTCTGGTGGGCTATGCGCACAATATATAGCCTATCGGCTAATGAATATCATTGGTCTAAAAAACATTTATTGCCAAAATCACATGAGAAAAATTATAATCTTCCAATAATATATTTGACTCAAACTATTGCTCACTTTATCTTTGAATTACTATGTGGTAACTCATCTACCATTAAACAAACAATTACACTTATTATATTGCTACAAAACAAATACTTGTCACTATGTAGAACTTGTTTTTATTTTTCTTTAGAATTATTTTATTTTATTTAACATTATTTTTTATTTTTATATAAGAATTAAATTTTATCTACACTTATATTCTATTTTTATTTGATTTTTTTTAATATGTTTGTTTTACTTTTGAAAAGTCACCATTCATCATTTTATTATGTGTTCCCTATATGAACATTATCCATGATTAATGGTTGAGAATGTGGTAAAACTAACATATATATATTAAATATTAATATATATAAAATACGCGGAGAGTTATCATTATCGATAATATCTTGAAAACTTAGATATAAAAACAACTTTCTATTTTATTTTTTCCTCTTTTTGCATGCAAATCATTTCACATTCTAAAAGTGAAAAAAAATTCTAATTTCAAAATAATCATAAAATATTATAAGTAAAAAAACTTTTGATTTGTATCTTTTAAATAGGTTGTTAAGAGAAATAAACCTCTTCTTCTAAATTTTTTAGTTCGATTGAATTTTATTGATCTTAGAATATTTTGAAAAACAAGAAAGATAATATCTTCCAAATAATTTTTAAAAAAAAATATAACATCTATTTTTCTCTTATTTTAAAAATAATTTGAAATCTATAATAAAAAACGTCTACATACAATGAATGTAGTTATACAATTGAATGTCAAATTCAAGCTAAAGAGTTTTTCCTTACATTAAATTTTGCTTTTTGGCGGCTGCCATTGTAATATGCCTCTCAACGTAATGATGGTTGACCATTGAAAAAGATCTAACCGTTCGTTCCATGAACCCAATATAAAATAAATATAAATAATATTAAAAAAATAAAATACTTTATACAAAGAAAGAAAGTAAAAAATCAAATAGTCTTTTACATTTCCACTAGAAAATATGTTTTACATTCATATTATAAAGGTCAAAAACAAAAAACAAAGAAATAAAGCAAAGGATTAGATATTGTTTCTAATTTTCCACTAATATTCAAAGTATAAATTATATTATTATTATATGCAATATTTTATATAATATAAGTTTTTATAATTTATATTTTCTATTATTTTTCAAAAAAAAAAATTATGGTATTTTTTTTTTAGATATAAAATATATATATATTTTAAAAATATTCAATTTAATATTATGAAATAAAATTATATTTTTTATATTTAAATATTTTTAGTATAATGTTATAATATTTAGATATTATTTTGTAGAGAGGCGTCTACAATGGCATCCAAGCATCCGAAAATCCATGTAAGGAAAAACTAATCAAGTTGAATTTGGCATGCAAGTGGCAATCATAGTGATGTTGGTTTTTTTGATTTCAAAACAGTTTTAAAGCTTTTTTTTTTTGATACACAAGTTTTAGGATTTGTATTAAATATATAAAATATTACAATCGTTTGCTATGCAGGTAAGTCTTCCTTCCATCTTTCACCACCAAAAAAAAAACCCATCCTTCACCACCAAAAAACTAGCCCAAAACAATAGAAAACCAGAGACCCAACTAACCAGGGCATACTACCCAACCACCAAATCAAACCTACACAAAACCCAAAATTTCCCAAGAGGGATTGACCCCAACCATGAACTGTCTAAACCCGGGCCTTTAAAAAACATTCAAATGGCCACGAACAAGCTGAGCTTCTACCAACCCAACAAAAGGGAAACACCAAAACACCCAGAAAAATGAACTCTACAACCTACCAACACCATCACCCTACAAACAACCAAGATTATCACATAAAATTATTTAACTTGGAAAAGGCTTCAAAATCCTTTACCCACCTAACGCCACCCACTTCCATCAAACCAAAGAACTTCTTTAGGTACTCAATCGCCATCGTCGCCACCATTATGTGCTTGACTAATACTGGGATGCTCAAGTCAAGGAGGAAAGGATACAACTTCACAACCTCGTCCAAAGTATTGATACTTTCAAGGTCGCATGATCTCAGAATACCTCTGCCCTCAACAATAAAGCCCACCACGTCATCAATTCCTTCCAACAGGTCCTCGCGGAACATCTTCACCAACAACAATTTAGCCTCGTCCTTGGCCACTCCATTGACCATGGAACCCATCAAACCAACATGTCGTGCCAAGGAGGAAGGGAGGGAGGGGGAGCCCACCCAACCACCCAAAAATCTTAATTTGTCTCTACTCTTAATTCTTTAAAATCTGGACAAGTTACTCCTATATTCGATAAACCATCAGCCTCCACATTTCCTTCCCTTAGAGTGTGCTTGAACATCACCTATTCGAAACACCTTAACATCTCCAAAGTTGCTTCCAAAAACCTCCCAACCTCCAATTATGAATATGATGAGATCTGAGGGCATTTATTACAACTGTAGAGTCCCCTTCAACCACAAAATTTTTAACACCAATTTCCTTGCAAAGATTCAGTCCAAGAAGAAGGGCTTGAAACTCTGCTGCATTATTAGTGCCATCTGGGAGAGACTTTTCAAATCTCCCCAAAGTAAAACCTGTGGAGGTTCAAACAATACAACCAACCCCGGATGGCCCCGGGTTCCCTTTTGAGGCTCCATCAAAATTTAATTTAACCCAACCTTGCTCTAGAGGAAGCCAAACCACTTTGTTTCTTGTATAATTAGAGACCACATTCCCTAATCCCCCAAAAGGTGGAGCTTTTATCCCAAACCATTATTTCAAAATCCAAGAATCCCTTTTTGCAAAGTTGATTTTACTTGGGTTCCTATCCTCCAATTTTGCATTGAAAAGCTCCACAATACAAGCCTCAATTTTTCATTGGAGCCTTGGAATTGACAGTTCCTTTTCCTAAAAGAGGCATCTGTTCCTCTCCTTCCACACCTCCCATAAGACCATTAAAGGACTCGCCACCCATAAGTCCCCAAAAAGAGAGTTTTGATAGGAATTGGGCCAGGCATTTAGAAATTTTGTCAACTTGTTGGGAAAGGCTGTAGACCAGTGCAGCTTCACACACAACTAGCTCCATATCTAATGTGTGAACTTACAATTAAAAAAAAAGTTGTCCATTGTTTCCTCTACCTCTTGGCATAATGGACATTTGGACAGTCCATGATAACCCATTTTGATAAATCTATCCCTAGTAAGAACTCTACCTTGCGCCACTGCCCATGCAAAAATGCCTGCCTTTGGGAGACACGTTTTGTTCCAATACAAACTCGTTGGAACACTCAAACTTCCCTCTCCTGTTGAAGACAAGATAGCATAACCTATTTTAGTAGAAAAAATACCAATTGGAGACGCATCCCATCTCAAAAAATCAACCCCCTACCTACACTAGATTCTTCTTTTCCTCAATTCTTGCTCAAATGCTTCCACTCCCTGGTCTTCAAGATTCAAATTCCTCATAGATTTCCACACATAAAGACCCTCCAAAGAAGGGTAAGATAAGTAAAAATAATCGTAAATTTTTGAACCCCATGCTTGCTCCGTTCTTTCCCTCACTTGTGTGAGCATAGGATTCTCTGCTAGGATTGGGAGGCCTTCCCAAGAGTCTTCACAGAAAAATGCTTCTTTTCCGTCCTTAATTTCCCACATGAGGTAATTTGTGATGAGATCCTTGGAATTTTTGATGAAATTCCATATGTGGGACCCATTCGGTAAAGATTTCGCCGCTAGGAAGTAATAAGGGTCTACTTCCAGATATTTTTCTTGCACTATCTTTACCCATTTGAGATTAGGATGAGAGTGAACAACCCAAACTAATTTTTCCCCTAGTGCCTTGTTTTGCAAAAGGAGATTCCTCAAACCAGCTCCATCTCTCTCCTATTTTTCACAAACCTTCTGCCATTTAATAAGGGGAAATTTCTTTTGATCGGAGTTTCCTTTCCAGAAGAAGTCCTTCATTACACGGTTCAAGGACTTTCTCGCACCCACTGATATCTGTAAGCAAGACATCATGAAAATGGGAAGGGCTGAAATGATAGATTTCAACATTATTAGCCTGCCCGCCCAAGAGAGCCATCTATTTTTCCATGAAGATACCTAGTCCTTGCATCGTTCCACCAAAGAATTCCATAGATTACCACTTTGAGTTCCCTTGGGCAGTGAGAGCCCCAAATATTTACAAGGTAATTGACCCTTCTTGAAGCCTAAAATTCTCAAAATTTGAATTTCACATGAGCAACTTATATTAAAGAAAAAAACTTCAGATTTAACCTTGCTCACCTCCTACCCTGAAGCCCAGAAATAATCCCCTAAACTATCTTTTAGCCTTTGTGCTTCTCTAACTGTGGCAACTCCAAACAACATTGTATCATCTGCAAACTACTAATGAGTAATGTTGGGGAGACAACTAGTAACTTGCAGACCCTCGATCTAGCCAGTCCTTCTCGCATCTTCTAACGATCTCCCCAAAGCTTCCACCATTATGATAAACAAGAATACAGATAAGGGGTCTCCTTTCCTTAAACCTTTGGAAGCAGAGAAGAAGCCCTCCAGAGAACCATTGACCAACACAGAGAAGCGCGGGCTAGCCACCCACCCGAAAATCCAATCTAACCATGCCTTTTGGGGCCGAAAGCTTCCATTACCTTGAAAAAGAACCTCCAATTTACTTTGTCATAAGCTTTCTTAATATCCAGTTTCAACAACATCACTAGTTTCTTTAATTTTTGGACCAAGTGAATGACTTCTTGAGCAATTATCACCCTATCCAAAATTTATCGGCCAAGAATGAAACTTGTTTGCTCCTTGGAAATAATTGAAGGAAGAATCTTCTTTAGCTTGTTAGCTACCACTTTAGCTAGAATTTTGTTTAGTGTGTTGCACAGAGAGATAGGGAAAAAATCTTCCCAGGAATCTGACTTCTCCTTCTTAGGAATGAGGGAAATTAGGGTATTGCTGACTTCCTTGAGCACACTTCCAGTACATCTTGAATCCTCTAACGTCTCCCATACATCCCTTCCAACAAACCCCCAACATTTCTAAAAAAATGTTGTAGGAAACCCGTCTGGCCCAGGGGCCTTCTCTCGTTGCATCTCAAAAACTGCCTCTTTCACCTCAGCCTCAGTTAACTTAGAATTTAATGCCTCCATTCGGTATGGAGAAATCAACTTCAGAATGGATTTAAGTGTTGCATTATGTGCTTCCAAGTTTGAACCATCCCAGTCATTGAGCAAGTTCTGAAAATAAGATACTGCTGAGGCTTTGATCTGTAGGATATCCTCCACCAGGTGACCATCTACGGCTTTAATATAGGAAATCCTATTAAGCTCCCTCCTTGCCTTTGTGGAGTTGTGGAAATTTTTTGAGTTTCGATCCCCTGCCTTTAACCATACCTCCCTTGATTTTTGTTTCCAAAAGATCTCCTCTTTTTCCAGAATCTCATTCAACTATTTAGTAAGATCCTGTTCTTTCTTAAAACAATCATCATCCATCCCATTGTTCATAATTTCCTCAGCAAGGAGAGTGAACTCACCTTCCGTTTTAAGTTTCTCCGCAAATATGTTCTTGAAACAAGACCTATTCCATTGTTTGAGTAGTTGTTTCACATATTTTAACTTTGTAACCACATTAAACATTCTAGAACCCTTTGGGGAGCATTCCTTCCACGACAATTCCAACTTTTCCAGAATTTGAGGATCCTTAAACCACATCATTTCAAATTTGAATGGACAACGAATCAGTCCCTTCTCCCCATCAATTTGAAGTTGCACAGGAAAGTGATTAGAGCCAACCGCAGAATTGATTTTTCTTTCAAGAGTAAAAGGAAAGAGGATCAAATTTCCTTGGGTATGTGCAGGATCATCATGGAAAAAATAGGCCCTTAAGTGGCAAAGAATTAAGAAAAATTAGAGTTAGGCAACTTCACGTAAAAAAATGAATAAGTTACCTATATTATTTCAAAAATATGTAAGAATAGAATCTATAGAAAATTGAATGTAGTTTCAAAACTGCTAGGTTTATTTTCATTTTTAAATCTATTTGGTGAAAATTTGAAATTTCAATGCAGTAGTACTTAAATTTGAGGGAAAAAATAAGAAGTAGGTGTCTGTCTGACCACCCTAACCACAATAAAATGATAATACATTTTTTATAATATTTTAGATATAAGTAGAGGACTAATGTCCTAGTGTGATGCATATTTTTTTGTAATTTTTTTCCAAGTAAATAATTAATTATGATTTTTTTATTAAAATTTTTAAAAAATATAAAACCCTATGTCTAACTACCTTAACTTGGTCAAAACTTCATGAAATTTAATTTTTCTTTTTAATCCTATATAGTATGTGAAGCATAGAATGTGACACATGTTTTGGATTCAAAAAATGTGATATCGTTTGAAAGCTATAGATGTTTTTCAATTAGCCTATCAATCAAGACTTTAGTTGTAATTCAAATAGAAAATGAATAATAATAATTTATTAAATTCAAAGTAAAGCATAATTTATATTGGTGGAAATCTAAGAATCTCCTTTAAAAACTCTTTTTGTTTCATCAATTTTGGGTAAAAAAAGTCATCACCCACATACCCTACACATACCCATCATATTTCCACTTTTTGGCCCATCATGATCCTGCACATACCCCCTTTGAAGAAGAATCTATCCAGCTTTTCTACAATGCTGCCAAAGCCTTTCCTTCAATTTGTCCAGGTGAAACAACCATTGCCTATTCGGATTTCCATTAGAAAATTCCTTTCCACAAATATTCGGAAATCATTTTGAGACTGCAGGGTTTTCCTTGAACCTCCCTTTTTATCTTCTTGCCGTAGAATGACATTACAGTCTCCTCCTAGAATGCAAAAATCTTGAACCAACCCATGAAGGATCCCATCTAGTTCTTTCCATACCAACCTTTTTTGCATGCTCAAAGAAGGGCCATAAAAATTTATCAAACAAAAATGAAGATTTGATATCAAGCTCCTTACCCTACAAACCATCCAATGGCGATTCAAATTTATGGCCTCCACTAACACTAATTGAGGTTTCGAAATGATGATTAGATCACTCAAAGCACCCTTCGCTTCCACTCCATCCCATTTCCACACCTTCAACTTCTTACCGAAAGTATCCAAGTCTGGACCTCCTAACTTCATTTCTTGAAGAAGACAAACTTCTGCTTGACAAACTTCTAAGTGGTGCCTGATGAGGCCCTATTTGTTAGGGGAATTTAAGCCCCTAACATTCCATGTTATGAGCCTCATTGTTGTTCAGGAAGGGCACCACCCTTCCCTACTTTAATCATTAAATCTATCTTCTTTTGGCCACTGGCATCCTCATCCCATTTCCTCTTCTCATGATTAGGAATTTTTCCTCTCTTTTTATGCTCCCCACAATCAGGTGTTGATTTAAAAATGTCCCTTTGATGAATTCCTAACTTAGTTTTAGCCACTGCCAAACCTTGGGATAAATTACTTTTCTTACTGGATTGAGGGCTAAGAAATTCCATAGCCCTTGCCCCATCTTCCAACACCTCCATGTTCTCCAAGCCTTTAGAGTCATAACCTTCTTCCAACACCCCTGAGCTTGCTTTGGCCACCACCGCTAATTCCAAAAGCTCCTTCCCAAATTCTATCAATGAGGCTAGTTCTACATTTTTACAATCATCCCCCAACAACTCCAAAGCTTCTAAAATATTCTCATCTAGGGAAATGTTCTGATTCTCCTAAAACTCCTCCAACCCACTTGACTTTGCACCCATTATCAGGCTTGTTTCAACGTGCATAGATGCTGCTAGCGAGGAGTGTCCTTTCCCAATGGGCATTGTTGAAGAATCCAATCAAGTTCTGGTATACTTCTCTAAAACCCTTTCCTTTGGAGATGTAGAAAAGGTTGTGCCACTCCTGAAGCCCTATCCTTCACTCTGTGAGAATCTTCTAAAACCGCCAAAGAATTGGATTTCCCTACTCCAACTTTTGGTTGTCTACACCCCAGAGATCGAAAAAGATTATTTTGAGTGAAAGTATCTCATTCCAACTTTTGATTCCAACTCCCATAGTCTGTTATGAGTTCATTCTCTCCCTAAATGTGACGAACTGGTGTGTTTTCAATGCAAATTCACACGTATGTTTGGTTTTTCCCTTCGAGCTTTCTTTCCTTTGCACAAAAAAAAAGTTCCCAACCAATTCCCAATTTCCTCCAAAATACTTGGAGCCCAATATTCCTCAGGGAGATTAGGAAAGCAATACCAATCTTGAAGGGTTTCAATCTCATGGGTAGTTGGATCAAAGCATACCTTCCATTGTCTCAGATAAAAACCCAGACTCCATTAACAATTTCATCTCTTATACTTTTGGATGGGAAGATTACCAAAAAGAAGCCATTTTGAAGCATTTTAAACTATAGATCAGACCCCCAACGCTCTTTCCACCAATTAATCAAATATTCCCAATTAAAATCCACTCCATACTATTTACCAAAGAGCCCTAGGTTTTCGAGATGCAAAACCTCCACTTGGAGTTTCATAGAACTAATCACCACTTTGGCTCTTCCACCTTGTACCTCTTTACTCGATTGCGAGTTAGGTTGACACAACACCCCGAATGAATCTTCTTCCCTTTCTTCCTCCCATTCCTTGGGGGGATTTTTATTTTGCCACACCATTCCTCCATTACCAATTCTATGATTAGGGTCTCTTCTAAAACCCTGTCTTCCCATCCATGAGAGACCTCCTTGGCCTCTTTTACCACCATCTTGCTACCTCGGTCGTCGAAAATATTTGTTTCTATAACCTCCGCCCTTCTAACGACCTCTATGGGAATTCCCCCCTTTGTCCAAATAGTGATTGCCTTGGCCCTGCTCATTGGGATAACGACCATTTGAATTATTATTCTGAGGACGTGCTCATCTCTCTTCCTGCCAAAGATGCTCATTGTTACCTTTTCGATTTCCCCTGGGGCCCTCCTATCCTCTTCCCCCATGACGAAGTTCATCAGACTGTTGTAGACCTCCATGAACGTTGCAGAGCGCGTTGGCCATTTTAGTTTTAAAGCTATTTTATTCATAGATTTCTTGAGATTTTCTTCTCTTAGATCCTTGAAGACCTCTTTTAAAAGAGGTTGATGTCTGGCTTTATTTTTCTCTGGCTTTACTTCTTGTAGGTTTGGCTTTATGACTCTATTTTTTTGCTTGTGAGGATCATTTGTTTGCAGATCGTTGTTGTCCATTTTCCTGTGGCATCTCTTCCAAGTTTGGTGGTGGTCTAGCATTTTGTCTCCCTTCTGGTATTTTTTCTTCAGTAGAGTTTTTTTTTGCATGCTCTGAGGACTACATACTCACTTTACCAAGGTTTTACCCTTCACATTTTTTTTTATTTTTTTTGATCATTAATTCGCTGCTAGGGGCAACACCCTATATTGATATTAAAAATATTTACATATTCTTCAGTATTTTCTCTAATTTTCACCATGACCATATCCATCTACAACTGGACTTTTACATAGTTCTATCCTTGACCCAAAACTGGCATTACAACCTTGCTTTTACAAAACACAAAATGGCCCTTGGCTAGGATCAAAATCCTCAGAGAACATCAATGTACCCCCTTTACACACCAAAAAACCTATTCTACTATTCAACGGACTGACCCAAGCTTATATGGCTACCATTATCGGACTGCCACAAATAATTGATCATTACCAAAAAATTACAAGTTTAAACCATAGAGCCTATCCTACCTTCATGCTACAGAACCCACTATCATGACTCGATCCAAGCCTGCCTTGCTAGTCCTCCACATCATCAAACACCTCCCATCTCTTGAAAGCTAGGTAATTTTCCATGACTGGACAATCGGCTCCACAATTCTGATGAGTCGGGCCTTTCACTTTTTGCTTAGGGTCTCTTCCATCATTCAATATCCATTCTTCCCCAGTATCGAGATCCCAGTCATCATCATCTCCTGCCACTATCTCTCCTACCAACCCTTTATCCTCTACATACCTCATAACCCAACCACAGGGAGGGTCAACCATCATCTTTACCACTCTGAGAAGGAAGAAGATGCCTCTTTCTCTCTCATCCAAAAGTTTCTTGAACCTTACTGGGTCAATGGTTTGAAACAACAAAAATTCATCACCTCCCTACCATTTTGATGCATCATGTAGTAGTTCTATAGCATTGGAATCATCAGGTCTCCATCAATGTTGTCCAGGGCTTCATCAATCTTAGCCAACCATGCGTGAATGAAGACCATCTAGGTTTGTAACACCCCACCAAGGAACCCCAAAGGACAACACAACCATACTACAATAATTGAACATTTTTTTCTTATAAGAGATAACAGTGAACTGCATAACATAACATAAAACATGTATAATCTAACTCTAGGTCCTCTAAGGTTCCATGACTAAATTACTAACACAACTATAAATAGGATCATGAGCATCAAAGATCATTTATAAACAACTAAAAGATATATACAAATTCCATTACATGAGAATACATCATAATCTATTACATCGATACATTGCCTATAGAAATGCTTCCCTGAATACAATTGGGAAGGATACATCAAATATTACAATACATGGTACAATTGATATACAAGTCCATTAAATGTAGACTATCTCCTTGAACTGGATCAAGAACTAGAAACTGCTACACAAGGTACAACCTCCATGCCTCCAAACAAGTAGCAAGGCAAGCCCAATGGAGGAAAAAGCACCAAACTCACGACCATGTGGAACCCTAAGGTCCACCCTTCATGCTAGGAGATAACATAAGGTCCCACTACAAACAAACAGTCAAGAAGACAACATGCTAACATAAAAGGACTAAACATGGCTCCAACATAACACAGTACAACATGAACATCACATAATATAAACATCACTTCCAGAGGCACACACACAACATAAGAGGAACACATAACTAGGGAATGCTAGACTGCAATAGGGAAGAGTGTCATCACATGGTCCTGACATGGGTTATCCTGATAGTCTCTCACTAGACACCAACCCCCATCTATGGTTATCCTGATAGTCTCTCACTAGACGCTAGCCCCATAGGGTGACACATGCAAACCAACATTCCTTTTGTGAGGACAAGGAAGTTGATCTTTCCAACCAGGCCTTCTCAACCCATCCTTAGCCTAAATGAGTACTGTAGGCATGGGTGAGGCATCCAATTATCTTGTTTAATGTGAAATTTACCCATCCCGCCAATTCATTATTTAGGTTATCACTGGATTAAGAAACTCTCCAATGGTTTATCTTGACAGTCTCTCACTAGATGTTGGCCCCCATTGAGTGCCACTCCCCCTACTTGCAACTGGAAGACCCTACACAAGAATCAAGGCATTTCCATCTTGCAATTTAACACAATCACATGAATCCAAACACGGTGCAAGGCATTGACCCTCTCGCACACATCACAATCACAAGAATGCAAACTCAGTTCAAGGGATTGACAATCTTGCACAAAACACAACTTTTCCAAACCATTCCCAAAGTAAAACCATCATAAGAATCATACATACAAATTACTCCCTCCCAAGCCTCTAGAAGCCAACCTTTACAGTTTTCACAAAAGACTCCCACTATGATACAATCATCAATTTCACCCCCAACAACACAATATTCAATTCAAGCAATCATTACATTACAAACATGAATATTCCATAGATAAAATATTACTACCATATTTGAACATAATCATTAACTCAACCACCTAATTCAATTAACAACCATTTACCACAATAATCCACAAATAACTGAAATAACAATTATTCTAAATAGCTAGTTACGTAGTGTAATTACAAATCAACAATTAAATAATAAACAACATTAATTAATTAACAAAGGATAATCTATTCTGTTTATTTAAACAAATCTTTCAATTATCTAGATACAAGTAAATCAATTTTCCCTATTTAATTTCCTAATTTATTTATCTAACATAATCAATTATTTATGAAGGCAGAAATATTATTTTCCCATATAAGAATTAAATTTTAAAATAATTTTTGCATGGCTAAGTAACTGAAATAATAATAATAATAATAAAACATGTAGAATATTTCTACTTATTCTAATCTCTTTTTCTAACTCCACACTTCTATTTCTATTTCTTTGCAATTTTTTTTTAAATACCTACAATATTTCTAAAAATATTACTTTACATTCCAAAATATTTCCACTAATTCTACTCACTTCTAAATTCAACTATGGATTAATAAATCATTACCCTATAACACCAAAGTATTAACAAATAGGGAAATGGTTCAATTAAATACTAACTATAGTATTTAATAACAAATACTTCTCCTTACAAGTGAAAGATAACTATTCAAATATAGTCATATAGTCTTGTTCTATTAAAGAAAAGTATAGTCTTTATTCTAAGAATAGAGCTTAGCTTGGTACTCACTGTACAAGCTAAACATGCCTTATAAAATAATAGACTATTTCATAAAGTGTAATACTATGTACCCTAGTGTGATTAAATTATTTGAGTAATGAAGGCAGTTGATGGCTTGATTGATATGCTAGCCACCATACCTAATATAGACATGCATACTAGGATTTCTAAATTCTTATGTAGCCAACAAATAAATGTTCAATTAGAGGTCCTACTTGGTGACAACCCAATAATTTGGCTTACATCATCATCAAACTACAAATAAATATTGGAAGACTATATTTCAGCTATGTTCTCTAAACTGCCTTAAAAGTTTAGAAGCTATCTCTTTAAATGAGCCCAAAATCTATGTTTGGAATCTCATTTTAATAAGCACTAAAAGGAGTTTTTCAAGTGGCACTAGAAAAGATCTTTTAGTCCTGAAAATCTTAGTGCATGTAAAGATCTCAATTGTATAAGTAATCTCAATATAATTTGAGGCAAAACTCTATGTAGACTTGCAGAGTCAAGGCCACAAAACAGAGCGAAAATTTAAGCTCACATAATTTACCTACATTTGGCTTTAGGGGATGTTTCTAACATGACTAGATGTTCAATATTTTGTTATTTTCTAAGGACCAAATAGGACATTGAAGTGACTATGCTTGGAATTTTGAGGTTTCTTGCCACTGGTTCAGCTGTAGCTTGTTCTTCCAAATAGTTAGTTTGGAAAAACCATCCGCAAATGAAGAACCAAAACTGATGTTGTAGATTTCGTGCTTGTCAACTTTTAAATTTCTTTTAATAATTTTATTTTATTTTTAATATTACAAATTTATTTGTAAATTATGATTATACATTTATATTTCCTTATCAAGGTACCTTTTTTAATAACTTATTCTAATGGATTAAATAACCCAAAACAAAATTTATCAAACATCATGAAAGGGTGAATCATGGAGGGGCACTACAGGGTTAGTTTCTAGGCTCTTGCCTTGGAAACACCCATGTGGATTAGCATTGCCAAAAAACATTTCCAGAATGGCTACATTGGACCTGAACCTTTGATATGCTTTTAGAAATTCTGGCCCTAGCACCTTTTTAGTTTCCCAGAGAATTAGTGGATGGGAGAAATCCAACAACCCTCTTAGTCTTTTTTCCATTATCTAACCCACGAAAGATTGCTGCTGCTTCTCAGTGTTTAGAAACAATGTAGTGTCCATACTTTTTGAAACATATGACCTCTTCAAACTCTTCTAAAACTAGCACACCTTACTTCTTGCTCTAGAAATGGCACTTTCACAATTTTCCTAAGTAATAACCAACCTTGGATTTTTAACAATGAAGGAATTACTTCTTCATGATGAACAATTCAGAGTTTGTGCCCTCTGAAGTGTGTCTACCAGCCACCACTTTGTTATCGATGCAAATATGTTTGATTATGTGTGATTGTGCATAAACCCGTCATTTCCTTTACCTTGGGACTTGCTCAAATGTTCTACCCTCGCCTTCCATTTATGGCTTATGTCTTGTCAATCTACTCAACTTGCATTTTTTCTTCATATTATTATGTGCTTCGTTGGCCACCAACTAGTTCAATATCTTTGGCGTCCTTCTATTGATTTCTGGCTAACAACCCTCCCATTCCAACTTCTTCCTAACAATGCGACCCTTTGCTTATGTGTTATCTCTTGACACCTTTTTTTCTAGCTCGTTTGCCTCGTTGTTACCTTCCCAATATATGTGGCTTATTTGAAAGGCCTCAAATTTACTTGCCAGTTGTTTGATGCTCTGAAACAAATGGTTTAGTTTCCAATTCGGAGCTCTACCTCTTTGGATAGCGTTGATCATGATAAGGGAATCCCCCTCCAAATGAATATGTTTTACTCCTATCTGTAAACCCAAATGCAAACCAATGGTTGCAGCTCTAAACTCTACTTCATTGTTCGTGCACTTTCCTAAGGATATGGATTTTTTTGCTAAGGTTTTACCTTGCACATTCCTGGCAATACACCCTACTCCTCCTAAGCCTAGGTTCCCACGGGAAGCTGCATCAAAATTTATTTTAGTCCAACCTTCTTCCAACTCTTTCCACACTACTTCTTCCCTCTTTGATTTTTTTGTATGTGGCACATTATTTCCACTGAGTAGCGGTGGCTTTAGACCCTCAATTGCTTTCATCAAATTGTCATCCCAATTTGTGAAATTTTTATGCTTGCTTGCTTTGTACCAGGCATCTTCGTTGACAAGTTCTACTATGACCCTTTTAATTTCCCCCCAAAGTCCTTCACTCATCTCCTTCCCTTGGAAGATCCTTCTATTTCTCTCCTTCCAGATTTCTCATATTATTGTAGATGGGGTTATCTACCATATTCCACCAAACATCAATTTACTACCTCCTTGAGGCCACATTTTGAACTAGGTTTCAAGATCTGCCGACATGGGGCACTACAGGTTTAATTTTCTCATGACTCTATTCCAACATTCATTTACATATGGGCAGGCTAAAAGTAAATGGTCTAGAAATTCCTCATTCTCTTTGCACATTATGCATCTTCCCAGACCATGAACACCAAAAGTTACTAATCTATCCTCAGTGAGAATTCTTTTCTGAATCACCATCCATGTAAAGACTCCCACCTTTGGAAGGAATTTTTCCCCCCACATCAATTTGCATGGCTAGTCTTGTTTTTCCATGGCTAGTTCTTTGATTTTGTAGCCAAAATTCACTTTGTATGAGCTTGTGGACAATCCACACCATTTGATTACATCCTTGTCATTGGAAGGGATAAAATGTCTAATTTTGAGGATCATTGACAATGCATCTTTTTGTGCTTGTGGAGAATTTAGGGATTGCAAATCATTCCAACTCTAGCTGGGGATTCCCTAATTGTATGGTATCTTACCATAATTGGCGATCTTATACCCCCATACTCTTATCATTTCATATTTGATTTCTTCCAATCTTGGGGTGTTGTTAATGGGGGGGTTCCCACACCATGAGTCACTCCAAAAGGAAGCAGTATTACCATCCAAAACCTCCTAGGTTACATGTTTGGATATTATATCCCTACATTCCAAAATGAAGTTCCAAATTGTAGAGCTTCTTACTCATTCTTTGTATATAGGTCCCAAACCAATTTGGCTCCCATGACATGATTCATAGGCGCTAGTTTCTTTACCCTAGCATCATCGACTTCCTTTGGAGTGCACACCTTGTCCTAGGCCAGCAGTGGGAATTCGTTCTGCTCCCCTGTTCCACTCCAAAAAAATCTCCTAAAAATTTGAGTCAAAGAGTCTTCCACTGCTTTTGGCATCTTTAAACATGACATTGAATACACTGGAATGGCCGAAAATACTGATTTCACCATTAGTAGCTTCCCTGCTGATGAAAACCACTTTACTTTCCAGGTTCCCAATTTTCTTTTGCAATTGTTTATTAGATTTTCCCAATAGCAAGTTTTGTTTATCCCCACAAACAAAGGCATCCCCAAAAAGTGCCTAGGAAGAGTTGCCACTTTTAGATTCAGGATTTTGGCTAGATCTCTCTATAAACTTGGTTGTGTGTTGAGGAAGAAAACCTCTGACCTTCCCCAGTTGATATTATGCACTGAGGCTTTACATTAGTCATCTAGAAAGTTCTTGATCACCCTTGCTTCCCTCTTGCTTTCCTCCACAAATAGAATGGTATCATCTGCAAATTGTTGATGTGTAGTGGGTTCCAAACTATTTTCTGCATGAACTCCCACCCATTTCCCTTCCCTTCTCAGGTTTTGTATCCCTCTTCCTAGCACCTCTGCCATAGTAATGAAAAGGAAAGGGGAGAGGGGGTTACCTTTCCTCAGTCCCCTTGTTGACAAAAGAACCCATGTGCAGGTCCATTCACTAGAACTGAAAATTTGGCTGTTGAAATACAACTCTGGACCCAATTTATCCATTTTTCATTAAACCCAAAATTCCTCAACACTTCCATAAGGAATTTCCTGTCTACCATGTCATATGATTTGAGAATCTCCAATTTTAACACCATACAAGCTTCCTTATTCTTCCAGGCTGTATGTATGGTTTCATGTGCAATGATTATACCTTCTACAATCAACCTACTTGGAGAAAAGCCACTCTGTTCTTCTGATATGACTTCATTTAGAACTCCCTTGAGTTTATTTGCTATGATTTTGGTGACCACCTTATACACCGTATTGCATAATGCAATTGGTTTGAAATCACTCATCGTCTATGGGTCCTTTTTCTTGGGAATTAGGGCCAGGAATGTATGATTTAATTCCCCCAACATTTCCATTCTTCTTCTTGATTCTTCCACTTCCGCTACTAGATCACTCCCTACTATATCCTAAAATTTTTGGAAGAAACCAACTGGGAAGCCATCTAGCCCCAGAGCCTTATCTGGATTCATCTTAAACACTGCTTCCTTGACTTCTTCCAAAGATATTTTTTGGTATAGTCATCTATTTTTCTCTTCATTTATGATTAATGGGATTGAGTTCAATAATATTTCCTTTATTTCTCTATTCTCCTGGTTTTCCTTGTTTAGGATGGCTTAAAAAAATCTGTCCACTTCCTTATTTACTTCCTCTATAGATTGACTCGTTTCCCCATTTTATTTCTTGATTTATGATATTTTGTTCCTACTTCGGTTGGTGATTGTTGATTTGTGGAAGTATTTGGTGTTCCTATCTCCTTCTTTCAACCAATTTTCTCTTGATTTCTGCCACCAGAAGCATTCTTCCCTCTTTAGAATCTCTACCAGTTCATTTTTCAGACATCTTTTATTCTCAAAATCAACTTCATCCATTCCTTTCTCTATTATGTGTTCATTTAGGGCTCTGATTTCTTGCTCTACTCTTTCTTTTTCCTGAAATATGTTTTTAAAATGGGTCTTATTCCATTATTTGAGTTTAGATTTGATGAATCCTAACTTCTTGTTAATCTTGAAAAGCTCCGATTTGTCTTCAAATTTGATCTCATTCCACCAACTACCTATTAGCTTTGGCAAGTGTCCATCCCTCAACCACATATTTTCAAATTTGAATGGACATCCCCTTGTGGGGACTTTCTGGCCAAAGGAGAGCAATACTAGAAAATGGTCTGGCCCTGTGAAGGGTAAAATTTGGGATTCATGCGTGGCTGCTATCTCACCCTAGTCTCCCTAAAGCAGGAATCTATCCAACCTTTCTGCTATGTTTGTGAATCCCTTTCTTCTGTTTGACCATGTGTAGGTCCCATTATTGGTTTGCAAGTCTACTAGCTGATTATTGTCTACAAACTCTTGAAAATTGTGTTGTATGGTCATGATTCTTCCCAGGCCCCCTTGCTTCTCTTCATTATTCAGGGTAGAATTAAAATCCCTTGCTACTATACCTCTCTCATTCCTTTGATTCTCCAATTCACTTGAAATTTTATTCCACACTTATCTTTTTTCCATAGTGGCTATTGGGCCATATACATTGATGATGAAGAAGAGTTCATTTCTCATGAACCCCTTGGACCTTATCAATTTCCAGTTGTCATCTTCTTTTTCCACTTCACCTTCTATTGATAGAGGATTCCATATCACTCCTAGACCTCTGGATGCACCCACAACCTCCTTGAATTGACCTTTCCATTGCCTCCAGTTGTTTATTCTTTTATTTCCCTCTTCATTACTCCATTTGGATTCCTGAATTAGAACTATGTCAGCCTTTGAAGTGGTCAATTTGGTGCTTGACCATGCACCATTTTTCAGGGGAATTGATGCCCCTAACATTCCATGTAATGATCCTCATTTGTTCCTAGGAAGGAAGACATCCTTCCTAGCTCTCAAATTCCTCTTCCCTGCTGCATTACCCGCAATTACCAGCTTAGCCCTATTTGTTTTTTGGCCCCTTTTTATTTTCCTTTTTATGTTTTGTTTTATTATTTTTGATTTGGATTGTTCAAGCATCCTTTCTCTATCAACTCTCCCTTCTCTGCCTCTTCTAGGTCTTCTTCTTCTACTTTTGTGAACTGGTCACTCTCTTCCTCCTCAGATTGTGAGTTATCTTCTTCCTCCTCTGGGATCTCCTCTTCTTCATTAGTATTGATACTTTGCTTCCCCTTTGCTTCCTCGCCTCTCGCCTTCTACATTCCCATTTCTAGGTTGGTTGTTTACTTGGAAAGCTTTTCAAGTTGAATATTAATGTCTTTTTGTAATTCCTTTTCTTTGGCCAAAAGAGTGTTAAGGTATTTTTCTACTTGCGTGGCCGCATCCTTCGAAAGTGCCTGCACTAGATGAAATTCCTCTCTCCTGGCCTGTGTTTCCCATTCAGTCTTCCATTTCCTAGATCCTAACAATCCACTCTGGGATGGATCTTCCCGGGATTGGGCCAACTCTCCTTGGGCTGTGTTGTAACGCCCGTCGTGCAAACCCCAGAGAACACACACAAAGCAAATAATTTTTTAAAAAAAAAACAACTAAATTAAACATGCAATAACATTAACCCATAACCACATAGCATATCACAAAGCATTAACACACTTAGTTCTCTGGGGCACACGAGGTTACATCGCAACAACTAAACAAAAATAAAGATAAAGATTACAACAATATTATTTATATTAAAATAACCATGAATAAAGATACATCCAAAACCATGATGCGAGAACAACAAACATCGCATAATTACATCCATGATAAATCTCTTAACAAAGATACAAATGATCCTAACTATTACATCATTGTTTTAATGTTACTTTACAATCTCTGATAATTGAATTACATTGAATTTCCCAACATGGGGATTGATACAAGAATAATGAAATATGAAATACAAGTGATTACTGATACAACTCCACTGCGGAATGCTGAGAAGACAAGATGCTGATGGGGAACCCAACGGGTGCGGAGCACGTTCCACCCAACCATGTGAATTACAAGTAACTCACCCCCAGTGCTCAGAGGTGACGAGGAAGTGAACCCGACCATGAATGTCAAACCGACTCAACAACAACACAGAACAAACAAGTACCACACAAGGCATACAATGAACAACCATCGACATTCACAAATCACATAACAAGTTAAAACTATGAAATTCATCACAATTAAACAAAGTATCACCAAATATACAAATAACTAAATAGCAATCATAAACCAAATTCACAAGAATCAGAAATAATCATACAGATTACAATATCTAGAAGAACCGCAACAACATCCAAAATACATTTCCAAATAAATCTGAAACAATAAAAAGAACATGATTCCATATAAATCTAAAACAACCATTCAGTACACAATTCCAGAGGTAACAAGAAACAAGGCAAACAGGTGTCAAGTGGAGAGTGTCATCGCATAGCTCTCATGAGATCCCCTGGAACTTCCTCCAACTGAGGTGCTGACACCCATCTATGGATTCCCTAGCCCTCGAAAACAACATAAAGATACAATATCCAGAGGAAACTACAAAACATAACACAAGAACAAGAACAAGGGTGTCTAGTGGAGAGTGTCATCGCATAGCTCTCATGGGATCCCCTGGAACTTCCTCCAACTGAGGCACCGGCACCCATCTATGGATTCCCTAGCCCTTCCTCCTAACTGAGGCGCCGACACCATAGGGTAGCTCATGCTGAGTCAATAATCTCTCATGAAGATGAGACTATGACTTTGCCGACCACGGCCTACTCAGCCTATCACTAGTCTACGGTAGCCCTAATGCATAGACGAGGAATCCAGTTTTAATTATCTTGTGTGTTTTACTACCCATCCCCCTAAATTCTATTTTTAGGTTATCACTTGTTTAACTACTCTTACGTGGGTTCCCCTGAGCACTTCCTCTTACCTGAGGCACCAGCACCCATGAAGAGCCACTCTCCCTATGACCCCTAACATAAATCAAAACTAGGCAAGGGTTGAACTTAAACATATAAAGCATAATACTCAAAACAAGCTCATGCGAGGCATTAACCCTCTCGTGATATCACATAACCAAAAGTCTTAACAAACCGTTCAACCCTTCCAAGCATAAATCAATAACGCTCAAAAGCATAATCAATAGGGGAATAACACTCTAAATGACAAGCCTCTGCAACAAGGAATCACAGACCAAATGGTTCCCACATTGACAACACTAAACAAAGAAAACCATAACATAAAAAGGGAACTCAGATTACATTTGCAAAGTTGCACTATTAACTTCCATCCCAAACAAATAATTAAATTGAATCACCCAAACAGATCCTTAAAGAGGTTCCAAGTCTTAAACATAACCAACACATTTGTCTCGATATAATTCACAACAACGAATTAAAACTTATTTTATGTTAAAAATGTTTGTTCAACCAAATCGAATAATGAAATAACGCCTTCCAAAATATAAATACCTAAATAAAACAAATATTAATCATTTAAACAAAATGCACAAATTACATCTTTCTTCTTTTCTAAAATAATAATAAAATAACAAGTAATATTAAATAAAATAATTATAATTATATTTTAAATAAAATAATTTATAACTATTATATTTAATAAATAAAATAAAATAATTATAATTACATTTAAAATAAAATAAGTTATAATTATTAAATTTAATAAATATTAATATCCCCACAAATTATACATATATACATATATACACATATATATATATATATATACATATATATATATATATATAATTAAAAATAAAAAGGACACATTAAGGGAGGCCGACGGTACACTGTCCGCATCAGTCTTGTTGACTGCTGCGCACAACAGTCTACAAGACTGCTGTGACAGTACCGCGGTAGTGGGGTTGAGGGGAGAAGGGTACGGCTTCGGCCGTCCCTTCAACTCTTCCCTACATTAAAATTTTCATATATATATTTTTTAAAACATTTCAAAATAACCAGAAAACACAGTATCTCGAATTCGGAATGAATTTAAAAATTCGTTTCACTTCCATGAACAAAATAATAACAAGGTGTACGGCCGACGCACAATTATATTAAATATATAAAACAATATAAACCAAAATGAATATATATATATATATATATATATATATATATTTCAATATACTGAGTAGAAGTACATAGGGTAAATAACAGAGTAATGAAAAATACAGAACAATAAATAGATTCAGCCATATTTAAATATAGATGTACCCAAAATCCCCAAATTTATTATTTTCAACAAAGACATCATCTTCCCTAAAATCCTATTTTTGTTAAGTTGAATATTTCTGATGATAAGGTTTTCTTTTGTTTTTGACAAATTGGAAAACAGTTCAATACTATATATTTTCTTCTCTTTTCAAAAGTTCAAGTCTAATATCTTTCACTAATTTTCAATTCAAACAACAGTTTTTCCTTATTCACACAAATCATATTTAATAAATTTTGTTTTGTTTTCTCTGAAGCAGAAAGATAAAAGAGAAAGTACTAGAAGGAGAATATAATTGGAACCTGATGTCCAATGCTTATTCAAAAATCTGATGATGCCCATTTGTTTTCGATTGACTTCGAAGTGCTCCTTGATCGTGCTTCCCAAATCTCCTCTACAGTATCTCGCCTTCGAACTCGAATCCAATTCTTTGTTTAGAAAACTCTCCAGGAAAATCACCAGAAACAGATTGAAACTCCCTTTCTAAAATTCCAACATACAAAACCCCAAGCCTTGTACCACTTCTGTAACAAAATCCTCTGTGTCTGTAAACTCCCCAAATTCTTAATTAAATAAAATATATTGTCCCTCCCTCACAAAAACTCTAAAAATCAAAAATAAAAGAAAACAATTCTTTAAAAGCCAGTTTTTTACCCAGATCTCTATTCTTATTTGCTCTCACAATCTTTTTATTCTTTTATTTGTTTTATTGTTTTAATTTCTATTTTAACCACTTTACTTGCACATCACATTATCTATCTAATTTAAATAATTTATTCTAATAATTATCCTCCACCAGATCATTGATTAAAATAATTAAAACACATTTAATATTTAATTATCATTTAATTGAAACACATGACTTTCAAAAAAATAATTAAATTTTAAATATTTAAATACAATTTAATCTACATTAAAATAAACAATTATTTCAATCATTCAAATCGAATACACCACAACATATTAAATACCAACAGTAATCAAAAATACGAAAAAACACAAAACACGACCCACAAATGACGACGATTACAAAAATGAACAATACCAATCAAACAAAACGGTATGACATCATGGGACGGAATGACTTCATCGTCACCTCTGTTTCAACATTTAACCGTTGGGCTATTGGTGCTCGCCCTGTCCTGCCGAAGCAGGTGGAATCGAGACTTGTACCTACAAATCCTACATACAAACGAAGTCATGTACATGTGCATATATATATATATATAATCAAAGCATTAAATCGAAACATTGCATTGTGAGAAGGAATCGCAGCGTAACAAAGCACTCGCAACCAAGTGATGCTACAATTTCCTTCATCACATCTATCCTAACAATTATAATCTAACAGATAAAATAACATTTCTAAACTAACAATTCATCTCATGACCTAATTCATTAAATCACTGCATCATAACATAGTTCTGAAAATCAACTAATATAACCAACCATAATGTCATATGAAATAATCATGTTCATAATGAAATAACAACATCATCTAACGTCTAACTAACCAAATCAAACAATAACATTATCATCACAATCACAAGTAGCAAACGAACGCATAGAAAAATAATAAATCCAACAGTAAGAGGAGGGGTATTACATGTGTTATCTTCTACTTCTCCCAATTCCATCTCACCTCCCATTTTACCCAATCCCTTGTTTGAGCCACCTTCTTGGATTGATTCTCTAAAGAGGCACTTTCTTGGGCATGCACCTTCGCACACCTGTATTTCCTGCTGCCAACTTCCATACTTTGTTAAGATCTCTAAATTTTTGTAAATTCCAACTCCCTATGTTATTTCTACCAAGATGTTGGCTTCCACACTATCTTTGCCATTAATAAAATATTCATCTACTCCAACACACCCCTATGGAATCCCCAATTCTCACCATGGCCTCCACATTCCAAAATTCTGATGGAAGGTTCACTAGTTTGATCCATGTAGGGATTTGTTTAATTGAGTAGTTCCATGGATCAAAGTTTGATTTATAGTTTAGGCAATGAAAGCTATGGCCATTCAGGAAAAGAGGTTTCCCATATACTATTTCCTACTTTAAATTTTGATCTATACATTCTATGAGAAAGAAGGAATTTGGTAGTTGATGGATGCTTACCTAGTCCTTTAAATTGTTTTTCGACCAAGCCTTGATCTCTTTTTTTGGGCATCCTAGGCCACACCATTTGGAAAACAATGATTTCTCCATCAATCTAGTTACTTTTGCTTCAATTAATTCTATTGGCACTGAATACAAATTTCTTCCTTGCGGCCTTAAGCTATCTTCCGCATTCAATCCCTTCCATTTATTATAGAATTTCCTCCTATTCGCTTTTCTTCTGTTCAATTCCCGATCTCTTGAATTCCTTCTTCCAAATTTAGGTTCTTCTCTGTTTTGTTGATTCATTTTTCCTTCTTTTTCTAGATTAGGTTTTTCCAAACCTTTCACTCTCCAGACTTTGCTAGTGCATTTCAGATTGACACTCCCATTGCTTCCCCAATTTGAATCCAATGAATTTCCATGGAGGCCATTTTCCCAGAACCACCCACGCCTTGAATCTCATGCGCTTCAATTTTCCTCTTTCCTTTGCCACACGTTTTCCTTCCATCCTAGATCATGAATCATCCCCTTGCCACCACCTTGGGTCATCCTTCTTGCTTGGATATAGTTTTGTATCATAGGGCCTTTTGTCTTGTGGTATTGCGGGTGGCATTTGTCCACCCAGGTTCCATTCTCCAGCACCCACTGTGGGATGTGCCTGTTCGCTTTTTCCTAACATCCACTTCTCTATTCTCTCCTGGATGACTATCCTCTTTGATGTCTCCCCAAGGCCTCCCTTTCACTTCTCTTGCAAATTTTTGCTCCACTTCGCCAACCTGTGCCATAAAAACTTACCGGTCTTTGGATTTTTGCTGGGGCGATGAGTTTTTTCATTTCTATTTGAATACATATATGATTTAATAAAGTTTTTTTATGCTCTTTGTGTTACACGATTGATTTCATTTTTGTTTCTGGGCAATTTCAGAGGAAAAGCTAATGTTCGGACATCAAAATCAACATCGAATCTAGGGGGCTTACTTCAACAAAGAGCCTTCATGTAAGGGTTTTGAAACTCCCCAAGTTTTTCTCTATTTTTTTTAATCATTAAATTATCACCCTTTGAGTTAGTGTGCTTTTGCATAACTCTGTAAGTTTTTAGTATTTTCTTATAAAATTATGTAATTGTTCTTTTGATTTAATTGATTAAAAGTAGCTTCTTGAATGTTTGTGTGTTCAAAAGGAAGAAATTCCTTCGCTTGGATCGACTCAATCGGCAGTGCCAATAATATGGTGCAGATAATATCGTTGTCTCCATAGACGAAAGGATATGAATGCTTTCAGTTTTTTCAATCTAGATGAAATTTTTAATTAATACAAGGAGTGTTTATAAATGAAAATCTCATAGAAAAAATGATGAAAATAGGTGCCTCAGAAGGATAACTCTCGGCGTATTTTATATATATTAATATTTAATATATGTATGCTATTATATTTAATATTTATATACACTATAAGTTATTAAATATAAATATCGTATAAATTTTTACATATATTATTTGATTAAAATATGAAATATATTATAAGTTTAATATTTAGCTATATTTATTTTTTAATTAATAATTTCTATTATTTTTCAAAATAATAATAATAATATTTTTTATGGTATTTATTTTTTATTTTAGATTATAAAACATAATTTTCTAGAATATTCTTAATTTAATATTATGAAATAAAATTATATTTTATATATTTAACTATTTTTTGCATAATATTAGAATATTTAGATTTTATATATTTAATATTTATATACACTAGACATTATTAAATATAAATATAATTTAACTTTTTACATATGCTAGTACTAATTAAATATATTATAAGTTTAATATTTATATATATTTACTTATTTTTTATTTTTTTGATCAATTCATGCTTTTGATTGGAGCTATGAACCAGTGAGGTCACAAATGAGGGACCTCATCCTCGGTATGAACACAAGAACACGTTGTTGTAAAAACCACACGATGGAATGACAACCCCCTCTCGCGAGCATGTGAACACAAGAACGTGTTGTTGTCAAAGCCACATAATGGAATGGCAGTGCCCTCCTGCAAGCACAAGCACACTAGCCCTACAAGGGAAGAGGCAACAATGGGTTCAAGTCCAAAGACTTGAACATTGGTGGCCAAGGGTACATCATCACCACTTAACCATCGCACTATGGGATCAACCCCATCTATATTTATTTTTTAAATATATATTATATTTATTAAAAATGATTAAAATATTAAATATATTAGAAGTTTAATATTTATATTTATTAAAAAATATATTCAATTTTTATTTATTATTACATATTATATGAATTATGACGCATATTATAAAATATAAAAATTATATACATACTCTCCATTTTCCTCCCACCCTATCTCTATCTCTCTACCTCTACCCCCTCACTACTACTTTTCTCTATCACCTCCTATATCTCTCACTCTTGCCCCCTCTATATATTC
>VDFB02146521.1:0-62250 GCA_007258455.2 Sequoia sempervirens | reverse complement strand
ACATTCCTCCCCCCTCAATCTCTAGAAATTTCTCCCTCTCTCTATCCATCCATCTCTCTCCCTATCTCTCCCCCCTCCCTCTTCATATACCTTCATTATCTTCTTAATTTAGAGGTTTTCTTTCACTCATTTTTAAAGACCTTTGTTGCACAAACAATATCATTTTTTGAATGGAAAACCAATTGAACTCATGTAATACACAAAGTTATGCAATAAAATAGGCTTAAATTTTATTTAATTGACATTCCACACCTCTTCGGTGTACCCATTGCACACCAAGGTTTGATTGCTAGTATATTTTTTGTTTTGTTTTTATTTTAGTAAATTTATTTACTTATATCTTACTTTTTAATTGTATCATGTTTATACATATATATGATTTTGATGGCTTTATATTTTTACACACACATATTTCATTTATGTTTAATTTCTATCTCCACAATTACAAGGTGACATTTCACGCATTATTGTAATTACATAACACATCTTGACATAATTTAATATTATAATTTTCAACGGATTGAAAAATATTTTGGGAGCCCAAGTGGGGCCTTCAAACTATATAAATATCAAGCTACTTCATCGGTTTATCATCTTTATCCCATTTATTGAATTACTTCATGTCTTGAGAACTTGTTTTCAATTATAAATTCAAGGAGAAAATACTTTGGATTTTGAGATTGTAGGATATATAAGATCCCTTTGGTTTCTTGAAGATAATATCACATAGAGTTTGTAACTATAGTTCAAATATTTGTTTGGATTTGAACATATATCTTGATATTCATATATTGTATAAGCATATATCTATATACCTTAGATCCATATAGATATTACAGTATTGAGAATAACATATTAAATCATTATTCATACATCATATGCTCTCATGTTACACTCACAAAATTTTGATGATAAGAAAGTGGTGAACAATAATATTTATTCATTCTCACCTTACATTATTTAAAAGATCTTGATAATTAGAAAGTGATAAATACTTTATTTTAACTTTGTATGATTCATTAATATTGTATGAAAGCATGCTTTATTTATGAGAATATTATAGAGAAAAATATATATTAGAATTAACACATTTTATATTTTAATTTATTTAAGATAATAAAATTTATATAAAAATCCACTACTAACATTATAATGGTTTTAGAGCATCAATTATTTTTAACTAATTTTGTTGAGTTCATTATAGTAGTATAAAAGCTTTGATCTTACCATCATATAAAGTGAGAATTTTCAATGAAAGAGATATTAGATGTCAAAGAAGAAAATAAAGGAAGAAGAAAATAAAGGAAGATGTGACAAAGGAATATGTAACTCTCAAAGAATCTTACATCTCCATTATGAGAGATTGCATAATACAATATTTTTGGGGGAAAAAATTAATAATTTTGAAGAAGAGAAATTAATGAGCTAATAATTTGTGGGGAGAAAGTAATAATTTTGGAAAGAGCCTCTTCATTATGACAAATTTTACATGACAATTTTAAATGGGACATCTTTTCTAATTAAAGTTAGTGAGGAATCAAGTAGATCTTTATTGGGTCTATTTTGAGAAAAATATTTATTAATACATATCTTAAATATGTTATTTAATTTTACTTTAGAATTATTTTATTTTAGTAATATGTTTTTAATATAAGAATTATTTTATCTATATATTGTTTATTTTATTTTTATTTGAAAAAATATATTTTTGATACATTTATTTTATGGGTAGGTGCATGTAAATGGAGGACAAAAAGGAATCAAAAGCGATCATTTTTTGAAACTAGTAAAAATTGATCTTGAATAAGAAATTAAAAATATCTATGATCAAACTTTTAAGATGTGAAAAGAATAAATTTTGTAGTGTTGAGAATCTAGTTTCTAAACTACTTCTCTTTTTAATGGTGTAGATTAAGAGGTAAAAATAGGGGGAGCAAAAAAAATGCTCACATTTTTATCAGAAAAAAATAACATAGCCAGTGTGCTCCTCCTAAAATTTTGAATTTTAAAAAGTATTCCATACTTTTAAATATATGATTTTTTTACTATATTTCAAAGTGGACACTTCTTTAAAAATGAAAAAATGAGTTTTTTAATGTGTATAGAATAGACTCTAGAGACAAGCTTCTCACATGAGTATCATCAACCAGAGATCCAAAGGCAACATGACTGCTTCAGACTCTCAGAATACATCACAATACACATTACACAGTTGTAATACAATGCCCTCATAAAATATAGGGAAAGTCAAGAGCTAAAACTATCGACTATCAGATCTGAGACCTAATGTTGAATGATCTAGATTTACAATAATAAAATATAAAGAAAATTTTCCTTTCGAGGGCGCTACCCTCGAGCCCCCATTGAGGGGTTGATCCCCTTAGACCCCTCGCGCCCTAGGGGGGAACCCCTCATGCCCCTCATTGTTGACGTATCAATAGTACCTTATGTAACTGTAAGGTTGAGACACATTTTCCAAACAAATATTTCACTTGTCAAACACCTTGCAAAATAAATAGGAGGGAGTATATACACGATCTCTTAATTCCTAGGGGTTGAAAGGCCCATTGAATCTGAACACCATCTGAAATTCTCTATGCTCACAGGCTTATTTAAAGAATCAACAATATTTATCAAAGTATCTACCTTAACCAGATTCACCCTGCCATCTTTGACCATATCTCTAACAAAATGATAATGCACATTAATGTGCTTGGTCTTGGCATGAAATGTCAGGTCTTAGCTAGACATATCGTGCTATGAATGTCACAATAAATTGTCATTGCACCTTGTTTTATTCCTATATCTGAACAAAGTCTCTTAAGCCAAATGACTTCTTTACAAGCATGAGTAGTTGCCATATACCCAGCTTCAGTAGTGGAAAAAGCAACCACAACCTATTGATTACTCATCCAACTAATTATGTTGAAAAATGAAGGTAAAATTGTAGCTTTGAACTTGTAAAACTATGTGACTGTAGATCTAATTAAGTGTTCTTTGTTAACAATTATTTGTGTATGATTAATCTGTTTAGACCAATTTTACCAATTGTATAAAGAGACAGAAGATTGTAGAAGAATGAGACAAGAAGATAGAAGTGACACAACATATACGTGGAGAAACCCTTGGGAAAAAACTCCACCAGAATCAACAGTGCTTGTATTATTTAACCTTAGGACAAGATTACAATAACATTGTATCAATCCTTGATTGATATGCTTCCTTTCCTTCAACAATCCTCTTCACAACCTGCAAAAAACTCTCATACACTTTATACAACATAAGCTATCCATGCATTTCATGTGACCAAACATGAATCCACACATCCCATGCCATGCTTCAAACCCTCACACATGCACAAGATCAACCTACTAACCTGCAACCCTGCTACAAACTCTGATGCAATTGTTGCAATAAATAGACAATTAATGAGCATGTAAACTCATAAGAGTTATCAAATACAAGATCATAAAGATCCTCTCAAAAATCTATGCCTAGATTGTGCAAGTAGAGTTCCACACTATAACATGAAGTCAAAACCAAAGTCTCCTCAATTTAGCCCCCCCAAACTAAACACTTAATTGATCATTGGTCAAGAAAATATCTTGCAAGCATCACCTTAAAGTTGGTGTCAAAGAATGGTCCCACTTAACTAAGCCTTGTAAATATCTTCTCATACAAAAATGTGTTAACTTAAAGATGACAACTTGGGTGCCCAAGGTGGGTCCAAGTCAATCTTAGTTAACTGAAACATATCTCTCCACCAATTCATGCAAACACTATGCATGATTGATCATCCCCACTTAACTAAATGTATCCACTTGTTATCTATCATACAATTGAAGTCATTAGTCATGCAAATCATGTCAATTGAAGTCAACTAGCATTCAACTCAACTAACTACATGCAACTGAAGTGAAGTGAAGTGAACTGAACTCCACTCATGTAAATATCAATCCCTAAGTCATAGGATCTTTACATGCATTACTGAAGTGTTATCAATCCTCCAAATAGTTAACTTAAGCAAGGTGGGTGCCCTATGTGATCCTATTATCTAGGAACTCTTCTTGGATGCCCTCACATGTTCCTATCACTTAGGAATGATTACAAATGTCAATTTACATGTTCATTTCATTCAAATTTAATCTCTTTCTAATCCTAATGTTGGGGAACACTTTCCAAGGACTTAGGAGATACATGAAATATGTTTAGGATTGTAATTAAATGGCATCCTATTCCCAACATTCTCCCACTTGACATTATACATTGCAATTATTCTAAACAAGGAATCATTTATTATAAATCAAGTACAGGACTCAAGGACAATGGCTTTCCTGCACCAAGAGAACTTATTTGTAGGAACTAGTTTCGTAAGATAATCTACAACATTGATCAAAGTGTCAACTTTCTCAATCAATACCTTCCCACTCTCAACCATTTATCACACAAAGTGATACCGAACATCAACATGCTTAGTACGAGCATGATACATAGTATTTTTGGCTAAACAAATAGCACTCTAACTATCACATTCAAGTTTAATTTTCTTGCAATTAAAACCAATACCTTTCCCAAGTCTTTGTAACAAAACTTTGTAAAGTAAGATCTCCTTCAACACTCCCAAATTGAAAGGATATCAACATCTAACCATTCAACTTATACTGAAACATGAAAAAACTTAGATGTAAACCTCTCATAAAAAGTAGATCAAACTTAGCCAAACATTCCCTCAACAAAAGGGAATATTCCCAAAGCCACTAACTATCTCCCATACCTCTCCTACCCAAATCCTTAGAACTAACTCAAGTTCAAGATTGCAAGAACAATGGAAATACATAAAATCATGCATCTACTTCTCAAAAATCCCTCAAACTCAATTTTCAAGACTAATGGATAAGAGAAGATAAGATACATATAAATAATGCATCTAATAATCAGGTGGGCAACACCTCTTAGATCATTTACCTCCCGAGTAGACCAAGAGTGAGATACAAAATTTTCCTATGCATACAACACCAAGCAATATAGGCTTTCAATAAAGACAACCTTCTTATAAGGTCTATGATGGACTCACATCCATTTCCAAGTGTAGGCTCCTCGGTCTTTACTGTTGAATTTTTTTTATAACAAGTAACCATTCCAACACATATCTCTTAACATAAGAAATATCCAGCCTAACCCAAGTCTCTCTAGTATCCATGAGCAACCACCAATCAATCCATGCCAACTTCAAACGTAACTTGCATAATCATGAAGCTCCAAGAAAATGATTAATACTCAAAACCAAAAAAAAAAAGATGTTAAAACCTCTTCAAATCACATGAAGATAACCATATCCTACCAAAGCTCCCACTGAACTATGATATTGAGCTATACATGGAAACAAGATAAAAATCAAACCATCACTGCCAAAAACTCCCACTGAAACATGTAACCAAGCTATCCATGACATCATGATAACCATGGGCTCAAAACCATGAGCTCCAAAACCATGGACCAATATAACTAGCACAAAACCATGTGCTCAAGACCACTAAAGGTTAATCCACTAACTCTAACCCAAGAACTAGTTTAACCCAATTGCCCCCCTACCACCTGGGAGAACTCCTCTCTTACTAGGCCTTTCCTTTCAGGGATTGGGCAAGCCATACTTGGTCTTACAACCATCAACCCAAATACATTGTAACATCTTTTACAAATCTACAATAACACAATAGTAAAAGCCCCCATTACAACAAAAAAACCCTTCAAAATTTTAAGAGAAAGGTGTCCCAAACCCTACCCAACCATTAGCTCTGATACCAAATGTTGAAAAATGAAGGTAGGGATAACTTTAAGAAACCCCCCCTTAGCAAAGGTGTAAAATCTTGGCGAATCTTGTATATTTCCTGATATAAATATTAATTTAAATAGTGGCCATTTTTTTTCGTTTTTCAAGAAAAATAAATCTTGATTGGAAAATCTTTTCTAATTGGTCGAAGTCTGTGGAAAATCCTAGCGAATTGCAATGTTTTTTAAACCAGTAAAATATTTTCATTGGTGATTAAAAACCTATTTTGAAACCAATAAAATATTTTCATTGGCGAATTAAACCTGCTTTCAAAACAGAGAAAAAAATTCTTGGCGATTAATTTTTTTTTCAAACCAAAAAATATTTTCATTGGCAAATTAAACCTATTTTCAAATGAATAAGAAAAAACATTGGAAAATTAGCATAATCTCAAACTAATAAAAAAAATTCAGCACAACCAAATGTCAATGCAAATCAATATTACCACGACCATTCGATGGGTTTTCGATGGACGACTGTAGTTGCATTCTGAAAGTAGATCTTTGAAGCACTAGATTTGTGAATTGAAACCTCCAAAATAACACAAGAATTGTTAGATGTGGACACATGGTGAGATCAAGGCTCATCGCTTATCACAGTAATGAACCTGAAGGGTTGAAGGATTTTGGCGATGAGCGATAGAAGAACTTAAGTGGTAGAAATATGCACGTGCATAAAGTTTGTTTTAAAAGAGGGCCCGCCTAGGAAGAACGTAGGACCAAGGATTAAAAACTTAATCTTCCATATGTGCGAAGGATATTCCATATCTATAGCCAGATGTTAGCGCAAATCAATATAACCACAACTGTTGGATGAATTTTTGATGGACGACTATAGTTGCATTCTGGAAGTAAATCTCTAAAGCACTAGATTTGCGAATTGAAACATCTGGAATTACACTACAACTATTAGATGCAGACACATGGAAAGATCAAGGCTCATCACTTATTAATGTCATATCTTAGTTTTTGAAGAAAGTGTGGCTACGGTACTATGAGCAGCGGCATAGATTAATGCCATATGAACATCCAGAGTGATTGATTGGATATATTTATATTAAAAATTGCACGATGTACTGTAGAATCATAGATGATGATGTCAATAATCTAGTGATCTAGTGAAACACAATTTGTAATGCCCATGGTTGACCCGACAAGTCCCATGCGTTTATTTTTAGAGTGCATGGTTGACACAGCAAGTCCCATGCATTTATTTTTAGACAAACATTTGTATTACATTTACATTGTCACCAACGGTCCAGCGGAAGCTTGACGCTTACATTTGTATTTGTACTATGTAATAATGTGACATTGTAATTCAATTGTAATAAAATAAATGGTTGTGCTATTAATGTGACATTGTAATTCATTTTACTAAGACCTTTGCAACATTAAAACACATGTTTATTATTTATATCATAAATTACTCAACCGTTCAATGAACATTTGATGTATGGTTGTAGTTGCATTCTGGAATGAAATGCACATAGTCCTAGGGTTGCGAACTTAACCCTTTGGAATCACCCTATAACTGTTAGATTTACAAAGATCAACTATTTAGAATCTACTATCAATGTAGAACTAAATGGCTTGTTTTAAATGTTTTCAGCCATGTACTAATTGTGTAGTCCAAAAGCAACACATAGATGTTTCAATTTCATTCACTTTAATGTCTGAAAAAAAGCACTTTCTACTGCTAAGTGATTTTATTTTTAAGTGAGAGGGTTAGCACACGGGGAGATTTCAGTCTTCAGTTTGTTCATTGGAGTGCACCACCATGTTTTGGGTTCCACAGTTCCACTTCCAACAAAGCCATTCCAGTAACCCAGTTTCCACAACTGTCAGCATTAATCTTTTCAAGAATCAAAATATGGGTAAGTGAAAGAATTCTTGCGGCTACATTTCATTGTTTGACATTTCTTAAAATTTTATTTTTTCAAACTTTGAAGTTTGGGTTTAGGGTTAAGAGACTTAAGAATTAAGAAAAATTAAGTAGGACTAATAGGGAATTCATAGTTTCACATTGTATAAGCATGTCTACCAACAATACCACTAGAGCAATTTCGGATAAAAAAATACATTATGCAAAATTGCTTAAAACCTAAGGTTTCACTGATGAATACCATGATATTTATGATCCTGAAACCTATGGTAGGCGTACCTCATAACTTAGAATTTCATCTCAGAATAAGGCTGCAAAGAAAAATGTAAGTTAATAGTATTAGTGCATTGTGGGTAACTGGATTAAGGCGCATGATGTTACATGAGGTTTTCCCTTGCCTAGAATTTATCATAGTCTGTGCCCAAAATTATGATGATAAGAAAAGAGAAATTGTTAATAAAGATAGAAAAGAAGAATTGTTATCCATTAATGTAGAAGAACTTGGAAAAGTGTTAGGGTTTACAACTGAAGAATATGGAAATTTCCACATTGACCTAGAAAAGCTTGCTAGTGATTATGAAGCAGTGGATGAAATGGAGAAAAATTCTTTCTTAAATAAAAATAGTTTAGGATAGAAACAATTTGAAAGGTGATCATAAGCCTCCTTATCATGATTTGGATATTTTTAAACCATGGGTTCAGGATACTATTTCCATGCTAGCATTTTTCCTCAGACTGGATAGCAATTTGGAAGTGGGTGCAAGCCTCCTTGAAATGGTGTATAATATCCATCATGGTGTTCCACATGTCAAATATAATTTTATTGAGCACATTGTAGAATCCATGCATAAATAATTTTTAATGATTAAAGCAGGTTCCACCAAGACATTTAGGTTCACAACCTACTTGTGCTATCTTTTTCTATTCAAATTTAGAGGAATGTTTCAGACCAACAAGCTTCAGATTCAACCCTATAGTAATGCTGAGGAAAATAAAATGGCTCCAGTATATGAATGGACCACTGAGATAAGGATTGATGATTCTTGAAGGAACTACAGTCATTTTGTATACTACTTTTTGGCTCCATTGCACCAAACAAATACAAATACTTCAATTCCTAGATTGCCTATGTCATGTAGAAACTGCATTCAACTAGGAAAAAAAATACAATTGGCTGATTGGTAATTAATGGAAGAATATACTATGCTAAGATTTTATGGATCAGGAGTACAACAATACAAATTTCTAATACATGTGACTGAAAGGGTTTTTGCACTGGATTATGTAAGGTAGATGTAGAGTATTGATGAACTATGTACTTTGTCGGTCAACAAAAGAAGACCTTATTTCCTTCTTTACCTTTTTCATGTGGAGGGTTCACATTTGAGAGAAAAGCATTTAGTGTGACACATAATCTTTTGAATTTTTTTAATTTTGATGCTATCTGTCACTGGCAGTATGATCCATGTGACACCATTAAATCAATGATTGTGCTCAATAAGAATGTTGCAAGTAGAATTCAACATCAAAGTAAACCCATGCTTAAAAACTTGAGAAATGAGGATTCTTGGGATGAGGTCAAAATAGCAATGGAGAAAAGTGTTGCTGAGAATGGTATTTCTTGTGAGCAATTGCTAGCAAAAATTATGGCATTGTATCAGAAGACAATTAGGAGGTACAACATTTTTTATGAAAAAAGTCATAAACCATCTAGTAGAGTAAAAATACCAGATTCTCTAGAGAAGGAAGTTGTAGATAAAAATTGGCCACAATAAAAAATTACTACCTTTTGGTCTATGAGGAAGGAGCTAGTTGATCCAAGAGCTCTTGCAGAGTATGGAGATAATGAAGAAGATCATGAGTTTAGTAAATTGTGGAATATAGAGCATCCTAATGAACTCAAAGACAAAGAAACTAATGATGAATCTAATGATGATAGGGAAGAAGTAGAAAAAATCCATGTCAAAGCTGGTTTAAGTGAGGCCACAAAAGAAGAATATACTTTAAGAGAAGTCATAGTAGAAAAAATGGGTTATGAAGGTGGTCCTTTGGGGTCCTAAAGATAAAGCCATGTCAAAGCTGGTTTAAGTGAGGCCACAAAAGAAGCATATACTTCAAGAGCAACCATAGCTAAAAGAATGGGTTATGAAGGTGGTGGTTTGGGATCCTAAGGACAAGCAATTCCTACAGTAATAGATGTGCAACATAGAAAACCAGTTGATAAATCTGGCCTTGGATCTGATAAAGTAGACCAAGGGCATACAAGTAGAGCTGAAACAATTCAATTTGTTAGAGCTTAAAATCCTCACCCTCATGGTTAGATACAATCACAACTAGGACATGCCCACGGTGGAGAGCTTAGTGCAAATGGCACTTCCTCTGGTGGTAATGGTTGGGTAGTAGTACTAGTAGTGGTCAACATGTGCTACAACAACAAATTACACACAAGAGGACAATGATACAATATACCACAGAAACCCCAAGTGATGAAGACATATAGAAGAGGCAAAGGATTTTGATAGGTCCAAGTCAGACTACTAGTGGATCCACCACAAAGGAGTTATTTCCAGGCACTCCCCCACTGCCAGTTAGTCTGGCTATGACATCATTAGCAACTACAAGTACTCCTATTCCTTAGCCATTCAAGCATTCCATTGTTCCTGCCTCCCTAGGTTTTGGTTACATTGAAGAGTTTAAAAATAAATCAGACTTGAATAAAAAAGAAAAGAATCAACTAATGGAGAGTGTCTATTGTAACTTCAAAGCCTGCAACAACCATGGTATTACCCACATTTGACACAAATAAAGAAATCATGGAGTACACAATTCTTGTTCCCATAGTTTAAAACAAACCAGCAAATTAGATGGCTCGATCTGAATTCTAGGTGAACAATATTCAATTGGATTTTTTTGGACTCAGAAATATTGACAAAATTAATGTATCAAAGAAGAAAAATGAATTGGTGTACACATCATTGGTAAAGAAATAAAGTGAGAAAAAAAGGTTGCAGACTCAAATTGAAAAGTTACAAAAAAAACTAGTAAATGAGAAAGCAATAGATAACAAGAGTAATGAATTAGAAAAAAAAGAATAAATTTTTTTTCCTCTACATCAACAAGCAAAAAGGATAAGAAGAATGCGATTGAAGTGAAATTAGTGAATGAATTGGAGCAAAGGCTAGATGAGAACAACAAGAAATATGATGAGGAAAAATTCACTTTAGAAAAATTAAGACTAAGCATTTCAAATGGAAATGCACAGTGGGAACAAAAATTGGATAAGGAGAGAAAAAAATGAAAGATTGGAGGCAAAGTTGATGGAAGAAAAAAATGAAATTAAGTCTTGTCAAAATAAGTTATCTGCATTTTGTAGAGAAATAATGAGGCATATGAAACAAAAGATCTAGGATGAAATAATGCAAAGGATTGATCATTTGTGTGACATGTATCAATTGATTGATTCTATTAGACAACATCTTAAGTCAAAGCTCAACAAATATTTAGTGGACAACAAAATGTGCTAGCATTAGAGAAATCTGCAAATCAAATTCAACAAATAGTCTACAAAGCTAGTGACAATGTTTTGAAATCAAAAGGGATTACTAATCGGATTGCTACATCAATGATGTTGTCATCTATCATTGAAAAGTGTTTGAGAATGCGTGAAACAAAGGAATATTTTCATTTGGCTGCAGACAACATGAAGGTGGATGAAAAGTTAAGGCACTTCATAGAGCTTGGTTTTCTAGAGGTTTTTGACACAAATGAGTGATTCATTGGAAAGAATGATTTCAGAAAGAAGATGGAGGATGCAAGGAAGATTGATTTGGACCAGTTTCCTCAGAACCCAGATGTGGTGAACTATTTGGATTCCATCAAACCATTGCTAACCTTAAATGCAAAATTGACTGAAGAATCCAAGACAGGTTCCAATTTGAATCATGAATTGTTAGCAAATCTTCAAGTCAAACAACATCAGTTAGAACAAATGAAAATTCCACCACCTGAACAGTGGAAGTTGCTAGAAAAGGTGATGTAGTGATTTGATTTTTGATAATATGAGTTTCCAAGTTCCAACTTAGCTCTATGCAGAGTTGTCTTTGGGAAAGATTTTGCATTGCCAATGCCTCTATGTACTCCTTCATGTGATAATCAATAAAAAAGCTCAAATTCAAACTTCAGTAATGTGTTGATGTTCAATTATCTATATTATTTATTTTATCATTTGAAGAAAAATTCTGGTAGTGGTTTCAACTACTAGATACACATTAAACGATTTCTGATGTTCATTGTTGTATATGCTACTAATACTATTGTTAATATGTTATTAAGCATTGAGTTGAGTGATGGATCGCTGAGTACATGTTCAAGTGTTACTTTTAACACAATTAAAATATGAACTATAAGGTGATTTTAATTCCAGGAATCCATAATCTTAGTGAAATTACATTACAATTCACACATCAATACTCAATCTCCACGAATACTTATCAGATCCACTAACCATTTATATGAATTCATGCATACATAATCTTTGAGTTGAGGTGTGTGGATTTATTTTGATTTTGCTGAGTAGTTTGTAGTGGATTATCTATTATTGTAATTGGAATGATAGAATTTTGGTTAGTTTCATTTTTGTGGTTGCTATCACTCAAAGTCATGGTTTTGGTGCTTTTCCTAACCTTCATTGCTAGTCTTCATAGTTTTATAACCTTGTCGCGGAGTTCTAAATTTTGATAACTTCCCGATTCCTCAACTTGGTTCACTTTGTTGAGTTGCAAGTCTTTGTTGGTCATCTTTGTAGTCAGTGGAGGATGAGAGAGTTATTTCAATATAGAAAGACTTAGACAATGGTGAAGTTCATGCATACATAATCTTTGAGTTATGGTGTGTGGATTTATTCTTCTTTTGTTGAGTAGTTTGCAATGGATTATCTATTATTGTAATCAGAATGATAGATTTTGGTTAGTTTCATTGTTGTGGTTACTATCACTCAAAGTCACAGATTTTGTGCTTTTCCTAACCTTAGTCGCTAGTCCGCAGAGTTTTATAACCTTGTCGCAAAGTTCTAAATTTTCAAAACTTCCTAATTCCCCAACTTGGTTCACTTTGTTGAGTTGCAAGTCTTTGTTGGTCATCTTTGTAGTCAGTGAGTTGGAGGTTTCAAAAAATTTGAAACTTCATACTTTGGTTCTAAGGTTCCAAGTTTGAGTGACCATGCGACATTATGGACTTATCTTGGCTTTCAAAAGTGTTGTCATCTCATTGAATGCTATGTACGGACTAGCCTTGAGTTGTCTTTTCAGGAATTTCAAAAAGCATGTAGGTTTAAAGGCTATCTTTATGAGGAATAAAATTGAATGCCGCATTTAATGCACATCCTATCAAAATAACGACAGAAGTGGGTGGTGAAGTTTTACTCAGTCATTTAGCCTCAATTATCATTCTTTTCCAATGCCAGTACTTCTCAAGTGCAAACATTCTATCTCTGTGAATTCACGCTCATGTAGAGTGAAACTCAAAATCATTGGTCTCGCCTGAGGGACACTAAAATTGGGCACGTCAATTTGGAGGAGTTTTTGGTGCACCTAGAGCAAAGGGAGAGAACAACACTAGAAGATAAAGTTCTGCACAACAGTTTGGCACATGCAGGACATTTTCCTGAGGTTGTACAAAGCATCGACCTAGTGATTGTGTGCGCAAGGGGCTACATTCTAGAGACTTAGGAAATTAGAGTTGTGGACGGGTCAGTCATTGCAAGAATTACTCCTAAGGTGATTTCCCAAACATTAGGAATTCCAAAGAGGGAAACTGTAGAGGAAATGTCTATAGCTGTTAGTGATGAGTTTTTTAGAATGAACGAGGAATGGTGCAAAAATTCCATTGCGAGGAATTGGTTGAAGTCTGAGAAAAAGGGTAAGTCTCAATTTCCCTCAAAGCTTAGAAGGGTTCATTTTAAGGATGAAATTTTAGATGCTATCACCTTGCTACATCATGTGGTTAGTAATGCATATTTGGACTCTTTTGAATTTTGGATGTGTCATTTTATTCTACTGATTTGTAGTGAAAATAAATTCATTGACTGGGTTGAGATTATTAGTTATCATTTAAATGAGCAATTGATAAATTTCTGGCAAACTATTGCCCTCGACATGTGCTCATACCTGGTTTACATCCTAGCCAGCCAAGAGGCTATCTGGGCAGGGTTGGAACCGCAAAGGTCTCCGACGCCAAACACGCCTGTGTATAGAACTTTTCCACAACTCACTAAGGAGGTTGGAATGAGGAATTTTTGCCACATCAATGACGCATTTTTAATGGAAATTATGTGAAAAATTGATGGAAAACCTGAGCTTCGGGTTTCACCTGAAGTGACTGCTATGGTATTGAGGTTTGGAAGTTTCTACATTTAGTTCAACATATTTACTTATCTTAGAATTAGAGGTTTTGAGAAGGCTCCATTGAAATTGCCCCATTACCCAAGTGATTTCCTGGTTTTTCTTGAAGTTTGTCGGCAAATGGTTATTGTAAATGTTAAATATTTAAACATGGGAAAGAATGGGTATGATTTTCCATTTTCCATGCCTTAATTTTGTTGCAAAAGTAATAATATTGCTAGGGGTGTGTAGAAATCCCTAAATGAATTCAATTTTCAGTGTTTGCCCATGAGAACTAATTTTGATAGCAAGGGTTACGTTAAGCAAAATTTGTATGGAGCTGGCAGTTATGAACATCGCCCTAATATTAAATATTTTTGGGAAGATTGTACAAATGAAGGCGAGGTGTATAGAAGAAATTTCATGAGATTGACCCTAAGCAAAATACAAGCTTTTGGTATTTCTTTCAATATTCCAAAAGATGCACAAGAAGGCTCGGTGATCATTGATACCGAATATCGGGCCCCTACTGGTAAGCCCTTGTACAAAGTTAATTGGTCAGAGAATGATGTTTTAGACTTAATGGTCCTTTCTACCCCTGTTTTGAGAAGAACTTCAGATTGGTTGAATGAAAAATGGCACCAAAGTGTGGGTTCTCCCCATGAGCAAAGAGTTTCGTAGAGAAAAGAGCAAGGGACTGTACAAGCCTCTGGCATAAATATATCAGCTAGAAAGTAGTCAATTAGGCTATCTGGCATTGGTTCACAGTCAGGAGGAGATGGCGAGAAGCCAGAAGACACTGGGGCTAAGTTAAAATTAATTTTTGAATAGGATAGTGTACCTCAATACCTAAGAAAAAGGCTAGTCAAGAAAAGCCAATGCCTATAGACTCTGGGAATTTTTCAACAAATAATTGATGCTAATTCTTTTCCCACATTCTTTGAAGTTCCCTCTTCTCCACTACAAGATACTTTTGTTTCTGTTCAATCAACTAAAAAAAAGAAAATGTAAGTGTTGAAAGTAGAGATACTGGATTAGTGGCATCTTCCCCAACATGGTTAAAGAAACCAATCGAGAAGAAAAGATAGAATATTCCCACAATGACAATTGAATTAGATACAGTTGCCATGCTACTGCAAGGTCACCAAAAGCCCAAAAAGGCTAAGAGGATGTTATGAATTGTCACCGATTCCACTACTGGGCATCAACTATTAGAGATTGTTGATCTAGTAAAGGACCTAAATGAAAATGAGATAACGGAAGCCGACTACAAGGTTATTAATGTTGATATGGGGCCATCTACTTTAGAAGGTGATGTATATCATGTCGATTACTCTGTTAATGCATTGATTAGAAGAGAAAAAGAACCGAAAAAGGAGAACCTTCAGTTGTAATATCATAATCTTTCTTTAAGAAATTTTATTTCATCAATTGTGACTTCGACCACTAAGGAAGCCTCAAGCTAAAATGTTCAAGATATTGATTCTGACACTGTGCAACAGGTCAGGAAAAAAATAGGTTATGCTAAAGCTTTGAGCGAATGGATAGAAGGGATTTATTAGGATGGCATTTTCCACATTACTAAATTTAGGCAATTCTTTGTTAATGTGTCTGATAAAAGAAAGGAACTAGTAGGTGAGATACAGTAGATCAAGAGAGAACATAGTAGCACATTTTTTATTTCAAAGGAAATTGAAGAATTAGTCTCCATGGAGCACTCTTTTTTAATAAGAGAAAAATTGGTGGATGACCCTAAAGAAATTGATCCTAGTTGGTATGATTCATTGGAGTGGAAATTGACGGTATATGAAGATTATATCAAGGAAATGAATAAAGTGTTAGAAAAATACTTTGACATATTGGTGTAGATCAAGGACAACTTCAATGCTCTTGAAGTGGAGCTCACAGATGGGTTTGATGAAAATGTACTTGATCTTGCAGACATAACGAGGGAATTTAAAGAGGTGTATCATAGAGGAGTAACTGATCCTGAGACAGCCATTGCAAAATCCTTAAGAAAATTGAGTAAGTTACAAACCTATATGAGTGCATTTAAGTTGGAAAGTGACAACATCTATGAAACACTAGCTAAGTCAGACTGTGCACTTTCAAGACGGAGGAAAAGGCTGTAAATCACCATGACTCTAGGAAGAAAAAACATCACCGCAATTGTCATCAAGTACCGGGAATACAGGCAAAGAGTAAAGGCATAGGATGCGTTAATGAAGGAGCAGGAGGTGGAAATAATTGAATGCGAAAGAGTCAGTGTTGGGACCGTTGTTTAGTTTTTATGTTATTTTCCTTAATTTGGCTCTCTTGATACTTCAAAGACTTTTTATTTTAATTTCTAAAACGATTGTCTTCAAGAAATTGTTATCAAGACAAAAAAACTCTGCTATTTTGATTGCTTTTTTGATATTTCAATATAGAAAGACAATGGTGAAGTTCATGCATACATAATCTTTGAGTTATGGTGTGTGGATTTATTGTGCTTTTGCTGAGTAGTTTGCTAGTGGATTATCTATTATTGGAATGATAGATTTTTGGTTAGTTTCATTGTTGTGGAATGTTTATTTGTGAATAAATATTTTATGGTGATGGATGCGTAAGGATTCTCAGTATAATTTAGGTGATTTGGTAGTTTAAGCTTTTATTATTTAAGTTGTGTGGATGCCTTTCTAAGTTATTTATGTTGAATTGTTAGCTTATGTTAGCTTATAAGTTATGGATGTTGAATTAATAGCTTCTGTTCAAGGAATGAATTAATATCCCTTTCAATTATTTATCAAAGATTGTGTGAATGACAATGCAATAGTAATTTATAAGTAGTGTGATGAGTGTTGTTCTTTAAAAATGATGCAGAATCACATATCAAATTCAATACCATGCAATACAATATAAAATACAAAATATCACAATTTCATGGAATACAATATAAAATATCATCAACTACAGTTTGGAATATGATTCATGAAGATTGAAGTGCAATGTAAAATAAAATATCATGAAGTGCAATGATTCACAATTTCATTGAATACAATATAAAATATCATCAACTACAGTTTGGAACAATGGAAACTGGTTCATGAAGTGCAGTATAAATACCTAAAAGCTACTAATTCTCTTCCATTTCCCAAATGGAGTTAGCATCCTAAAACTGACGTTCATCTTGAGATAAAGTAAAAGAGACATCTTGATTTTGAGTCTTCTCTTCATTTTCTTTAGCCTGTGTCTCAAATTCAACATTCATTGTGTGATTTGTGTCAATGTCATCTATCAGCATTCCCACTGCCACTGCCAATGCCACCAGTACTAGCATTTGGAATTGGAGTGTTGCACAACTCGATCCCTCTTCTTTCACATGTGGACCTCTAGATTGCAAGTGCCCTTTCAAAAGGATTTTTTTTTACATTATACACAATTCCTTTCAACCTCAAGCAATTTCCCAACTTTTTTTCTATTTTGATTCTTAACTTTGATTTAAAAATTCCCAATGTATTGGAAGCTATCTCATCCTCCACTAACCCTAATATCATTGTTTGACATAAAATCAACAAGTTTGAAATATTATGATATCGAATCACACAATATTTCACTCTGACCTAAGTTTATCAAAACCTTTTTTATTGCTCCTAGTTCAAAGGCCTTCTCTGTGCCCATGGATTTATACTGGTCCCTCATAGCTGTTGCAAAAATCCTGCATTGTTTTCTAAGCTTAGCCTCATTTAAAATTCCATCTATTTTCTGCTCATTGTATGTTACACTTTTCGAAAATTGTTCGATCAAGATTTTTACTTGATCATGAAAATATTTTGGGTTATCTCGGTTTTCCCAAAATTAAGGATACACAATACCCATGGCTTCAAATATTTCATGTCAAGGGAATCTTTCACAAATCTCTGAGGAAATAGATTTTGCAATTTCCTTCAAATTATCACTAACAGATTTAACAATGTTGTTAAAATCTTCCTCCTTAGTAGCTACTTCTCTGCTAGAGCACCTGGTTGTCTTACAATGGTACATTGGTATCTCATATCCACGTACAAAGATACATAATTTCCCACTTGCATTAAACTGTAAATAATTATCAAGATTATTCAAATCAGTAATTTTCTGCCACATGAAATAATTTGGGCCTTCTTGTGTTACATCTAGATATAGTTAATTGAGGGCCAAGCATGCATGTTTATGTAGATTGGCATATTCATTAATATACATTGTTCTATCTTGGGATTTCTTCATAAGATTGTTCATCACATCTAGCATGGGGAGAAGACGAACTAAAGTCAAGAGTGCCTCTATATTGCTTAACCTATGTAAGAGGTCAAGAGCTTTGTCTACTGTGTTGCAATGCTCATACATCACTCCAATAAAGGATTGATATTCTGAAAGAACTCTTTGTGTTGGTCCATGCAGGGAGATCCATCTGGTATCGACATCCTTGAGATGCTTGTTTCCTGGTGTTATTCCCTCAATAAAATTTTGAAATTCTGTGAAACATTTGGGACTTCGACAGAAGTATGCGTGGATCTTGCATACTAGATTTTCAACTTTTGATACTATAGGAAACTTGCTTACAATTTTGAATGCTAAATTCATTTTGTGGGCCATGCAGTGAATGCCAAGAAGTTATGGTGCACAAGTAGTTTGTAACTTTGTGCAAACACCGGTCCTTTGACCTTGCATCACTGCAGCTCCATCAACTCCTACACACACCAACTTTTTTGACAATTTTCAACTCATCCATACTTGCAATTTCATTCAAATATTTCTTGACAAGTTCAAATAGATTTGTGATGTTGACCTATCCTTCATTTTATGAACACAAAGAATATGAGCTTGGCTTGGCGAACATTTTTTTCTACAGTATACAAATGCATATAGACCCAAGAAATATTGTCTACCATAGTAACTTCATCTAAAGATAATGCAATGAAATTTGACTCTTTTACTTTCTCCTTTAAATCTTCCTTTTCCACTGCAGCAAGACAATTTTTCCATTCTCATCCAACGTTTAGTGACCAATGTGAGAAGGGATAGTGAGGAACACATAAATAAGATAATAAAGTAGAATATTCTGGGTAGTCTATCGTAGGACACTCTCTGGACAAAATATGAAAAACAACACTCATCTGAACAATTTTTGATAGACTTGTTGCTTCCATTACTTTTCCAAATTGAGCCTCACGTGTACCTTTACATGCAACAAGATTTGACATTCTTTGGTCATGCTCTTCATAATCCATGACATACCTAACATGAAGACATACTTCCTTTGATTTCCATTATACGACTGATTGTTCCTTTCCGTCTATGATTTATTTTTCATAAACTTTACTGATATGCTTCTCTAGAGTGTCAATCTTTAGCTGCAACGTCTTTTCTCTTCCACATTTCAAGCTACAAATCATACATTTGGCCAATGTTGCACTTTCAATATCATTTTATTTCCCCACTGGTACAATGAATGGGTACTTTGACAACCAACCAAGTTGAAAATTTCTTGTCATTTCCCACTCGTGCCCCATTTTTTATTTGTTTTTTATTTTCTTGCTACCAACATCATCCTCATCCAAGTCAATTATCTCATTATGGATAACTAGGGTATCCCTTGGAACATCTTATGTGGTATTTCCATCATCATTTGATACATTTTGATTTAACTCAATGACAATCTCAACTTAACCTTTCGGTGGTGGTCAGGTATTGTGAATGCCTTCTTCATTAATTTGGTGGAAGATTTGATGATGTAGCTCCATCTTGATTTGATGGATCAAAAGCTTTGGCAATTCCAAAGTAAGACTGTATGGTACCTCTATTTATAAGTTTTGGGTGTTTTGATGGCCTCCTAGTCTCTTCACTACCCTAAGGAGAGGTAGGAGCCTCACCCTTGCTGCTTGACATATTGATCTATCACTTCGAATAAAAACTAGAAAAACATGTCTTCTTATTTAAGGATAGAGAATATAGATTCCATTCCCTACTCAATATCATCTTTAACTTAAGATTGAAGCAATAATGGAAAGGAGATAAAGAAAACTTATTATTATAACTAATAACACTATGAATAAATGATCACTCACCTTTAAGTCTACATTTTCAGCTTTCGCTGACTTCCGAATCAAGAAGTAGAACCTTAGAACTGAACAAAATGTGTAAGAATAAATGATAGTTTTGATTGTATTTATATCAATCCATATTTGGCGAATTCTGCAGGATTTTTAAATGGTATATTAAAAATTTGGTGAATCTTGCGTGCTTATACAACGATACGTTGTAATTTTCAAGATGAAATGTTTCCTCAAATATAATTATTTTGGTGAAATAGGCCCTCACAAGCAACTATTTGTAAATTTTAATTGGCGAAATTGGTCCTAATACAATGTTGTTTTAATAGTATTGGCGAATATGTAGGTTTTTTATTACATGCTTCCAGGATTCCAGGCAAAAATACTAGTCGGTCCATTTGAAACGCGTAGTTTGTTATGGTGAATTTGTTGCTTAAATATAACTCATAAAAAAAACTCATTGGCGAATGGGCATGCATTGGACCGATAATTCGTAAAATTTGAGTGATTTGGACACCCTATTGGGTGCGATTAATTTTCCAATTTCGAATTGGCCGATTTCTATAATTCTCCAATTGGAAAAGATTCGCCACTAAAGTTTTCCCTGAATGAAGTAATAAATTATAGCTTTGAACTTGTAAACCTATGTGACTATAGATTTAATTAAGTGTTCTTTGTCACAATTCGTTGTGTATGATTAATCTGTTTAGATCAATTTTACCAATTGTAGAAAGAGATAGAAGATTGTAGAAGAATGAGACAAGAAGATAGAAGTGGCACAACATATACGTGGAGAAACCCTTTCGGGAAAAAATTTCACTAGAATCAATAGTGCTTGTATTATTTAACCTTAGAACAAGATTACAATAACATTGTATCAATCCTTGATTGATATGCTTCCTTGCCTTCAACAATTCTTCTTCACAACCTGCACAAAACTCTCATACACTTTCTACAACACAAGCTATCCATGCATTCCATGTGGCCAAACATGAATCCACACATCCCATGCCATGCTTCAAACCATCACACATGGATAAGATCAACCTGCTAACCTGCAACCCTGCTACAAACTCCGATGCAATTGTTGCAATAAATAGACAATTAATGAGCATGTAAACTCATAAGAGTTATCAAATACAAGAGCATAAATCTCCTCTCAAAAATCTATGCCTAGATTGTGCAAGTAGAGTTCCACACTGTAACATGAATTCAAAACCAAAGTCTCCTCAATTTAGGCACCCAAAGCTGAACACTTAATTGGTCGTTTGTCAAGAAAATATCTTGCAAGCATCACCTCAAAGTTGGAACCCAAGAATGGCCCCACTTAACTGAACCTTGTAAATATCTTCTCATGCAAAAGGTGTTAACTCAAAAATGGAAACTTGGGCACCCAAGGTGGGTCCAAGTCAATCTTAGTTAACTGAAACATATCTCTCCACCAATTCATGCAAACACTAAGTAATTATGATCATCCCCACTTAACTGAATGTATCCACCTGTTATCTATCATGCAATTGAAGTCATTAGTCATGCAACTCAAGTCAACTGAAGTAAATTAGCATTCAACTCAACTAACTGCATGCAACTCAAGATAACTGAACCATAACTGAACTGAATTGAACTAATATTGAACTGAACTAAACTAAACTAAACTCCACTCATGTAAATATCAATACCTAACTTGTAGGATCTTTACATGCATTACTGAAGTGTTATCAATCCTCCAAATAGTTAACTTAAGCAAGGTGGGTTCCACCTTCCATGTGGGCGCCCCATGTTCTCCTATCATTTAGAAACTCTTCTTGGGCACCCTCACATGTTCCTATCATTTAGGAATAATTAAAAATGTCAATTTACATGTTCATTTCATTCGAATTTAATCTCTTTCTAATCCTAGTGTTGGGGAACACTTTCCAAGGACTTAGGAGATACATGAAATATGTTTAGGATTGAAATTAAATGACATCCTATTCCCAACTATAGACACCCAAAATTGATCACTCCCATATGATCAAATTTTCTCCTTTATTCATCAATTCTGTCAATATTAATTTATTTAATTAATATTGCGCTTCCCACATAAGACTCTTAAAGTGTTTAATTTAATAATTGAATACTTTATTTGGTGCTCTTATCTTCTCTAAATTAAATAAATACACCAATTTATTTAATTTAGTCATCATAATCTATTGAATTAAAATCAATTTAAAATTCCTCTTTTCTCACTCCTTGTCACATCCTCCATAATCCATCTCTAATATGAATTAATTTAATTAATTCATATTTAGGGTGTGCATCCTCTTAATCAAGGATTAATGTCACATCCTCCCACATTTTTCACTTGTCTCTAATCTTCCATTAATTATCATAATCAAGTGTTTGCACAACTTTAATCAAAGTCATTAGCCATTTTTAGCACCACTTTTTGGTCAATTCTTCCATTTTTCCTTTTTGGACATTGACCCTCCTTCCCATGAGAAATTTTAATTCTCATTTATTCATCCCATGTCTCTCTCCTCCCCATGTGAATTTTTAATTCACATTTTGTCTTTCCAAGGCTTCTAGAATATTTGACATTGCACCTCATGCACATGTGACCAATTCCCACCTTTTTGGAGACCCTCTCTTATCCTTTAGACTCTCCTAAGAATGTGAATTTTTAATTCACATTTATTTCTCCAACCACCTCTTCTTTTCCCATGGAGATTTTTGAGGAATTCCAAAATTCCTCAAATGTCCCTTTCACCCTCACTTGGAGACAACAAATTCCTTTTTGAGGAGATCTTCTCACTCCCCAAGGTACTTGGAAGGTACTTGTCCTTCCTCCACCTCATGTACCTTTTTGACACCTCACCTCCATCTCATATCCCCTTGGCCACTTCACCCTCCACATGTCAAGATGTGAGGGCTTGTGGGTTCTCAACCCACCATAGCCCTTCATCTTGACCTTGTTGGATCAATCTTGACCATTGAATTCTCTAGAGAATTCAAATTCTCATATAAATACCCCCTCCTCAAGGGCATTTACAACACTTAGCCATTTTATAACTACATGCTGCCAATTTGCATACTCACTCATTAACTATCATCTAGCCATCCATTCCAATCATTTTGCATAAGTTGATCTTGCATTTAGTCACTCAAGAAGTCATCTAAGGAGCACACAAAATCATCTCAATCAAGGGCCAACCAAGGAGTCTTCAACAACAAGGAAGGTGAAATCATTTGCATCTTGTTTTATCCATTTTCCTTCTTGTTTTATCACTCTTTAGGCTAATCTTGAAGTGTCCTTAGTCTTTTATCATTTGCATTTTTAAGTTATTTTGCACACTAGAGTAGGGTAAAATTCTAAGGTACACATTTCTGGCACGCCTGGTGGGACCCACAAATGGGTTCCTATACTTCACGTTTGCTGTTGTATAGATTTTTGCAGGAACACGTTGCAGTGGGGTGATTACGCCCCTGTTTTTACCACAGTGGGGTGATTACGCCCCTGTTTTACCGCAGTGGGGCAATTACGCCCCTATTTTTACCGCAGTGAGGCAATTACGCCCCTGTTTTTGCTGCAGAAGGGCGACTGCACCCTCTTGGGCTGAATTTTTTTTTTTTTAGTGCTAATATTTTACTGCAGTGGGGCGATTACGCCCTCTTGGCTGAAAACTATTTTTTGTGCTAATATTTTACTGCAGTTAGGGCCGATTACGCCCTCTTGGTGAAAACTTTTTTTTGCTAATATTTCTGCCAATGTAGGCGATTAAGCCCTCTTGGTCGAAAACTATTTTTTGTACTAATATTTTTCTGCAGTGGGGCAATTACGCCCTCTTGGCTGAAAATTGTCTTTGTGCTAATATTTCTGTAGTGGGATTCGCTGGGCTGAAATTTGTGCTCACTTTTTCGCATTGGGGCAATTCGCCCTTGTTTTACCGCATAGGCGATTACGCCCCACGATTTCTACAGTGAGGTGATTACGCTATTTTACGTAGTGGTAAATTACGCCCTTGATTTGCTGTAGAAAGGTAACTGCGCCCCCTGGAAGGTAAAACTGTTATCTTGACTTCAGTTTTTCTTTGCTATTTTCTCCCTAACATTGTTCTTGCAAGGATACATGTGTTTTTTGCTAACCTTCTACAGCATATTCTTGTGAAGTCGATGGAGAAAACAGGATAAGACATCTAACATTTGTTTGCAGGGCTATCCATTTGCTCAAACTTTTTAAATTATCCTTGCTGTTTACATCAATCTAAGAACATAGTTTAATTAGAGGGAGTAATATTCATTGCGTGTGGTGCTTGTCTTTTTGTGTTACCCAAAGGGGGCATTAGCTTGTTTTCACTTTCCCCTTGCACTTCGTGTGAGCCTGGGGAGTAGTTGGAGATGGTTAGTGTTTTCTTTATAGTGGGACCTACTTGGGGATTTCATCACCCCAAGGGACGATTCCAACCACACGTACCGGCAGGGTATATAAAGGGGGGAGAGTAAAAGTTGTACCCTAATCCAGTCACGTCGTAATTGGCAGAGCGTCGAAGCTAGGGTGATACCTAGATAGACGTGAAGAGTTGGTTCGAGCCCTTCAGTATCTCGCTGAGTTCCTGACTCACGCTTATGACGGGTTGGTGTTCACGGTTGTGCCTCACGTACCGAGAGTATATCAAGGACTCCCTAGACTCCTTGTGTATCCTAGATTAAGACCTCTTTGGCCATACCCTTAACACTAATCATAGGGTTGTGTTTGCTTGAGAGTGTTTTCTTGTGACAAACCAGTGAAATTTTGACAATTTGGCCTTATCATTGTCATTTTAAAGTCCTTTCCATAGTCATTTGCATCAAACCAAGTCTTTGTTTTACCATAGTGAGGTGATTACGCCTCTGTTTTTACCGCAGTGGGGTGATTACACCCCTGTTTTACCGTAGTGGGGTGATTACGCCCCTATTTTTACCGTAGTGAGGCGATTACACCCCTGGTTTACTACAGAAGGGCGAATTTTCCCTCATGAACATCTAAGATTGCCCCATTTGGGTCCCTTTAGCCTCTAAACCATCATTTAACCATTCCCAACCATTATCTCATCATCCTAAGCCTTCGTTTTGTCACTCTAAACCTCCAAAAACCTCCATTTGACCATTTTAAACCTCCATCTCATCATTCCAAACTTTCATTAACCATTCTAAATCCCCATTCATTCTCCACAATTATCTTTAATCCACCCGTTCATTTTAATTTCTCCCTAATCCACCATAATTTTTTACCATTTGCATTGCCAAACACCACTCATAACCAAACCGTCCTAACCTTGTATTACAAAGCGGTTACCCAAATTGACCATAGCACTTGAATTTGATTATTAGCCTTTAACTTCGACCCCAATCAATTTGCTTCCATCTTGAGGTGAATTCGGTGGTGTAAGTTATCATCCTCAGCCCAATCAATCCATTCCTATCTTAAGGTGGATTCGATGTCATGATCATCCTTTTAATCAATTAAAGCTCTTGGTTGCTAAGGGTAACTTCCTTTGATTAAACTCAAAGTCTCCCTCTCATCCTTTATCATCCAATCATACCCGTCCAATCATCCAAATCTATCAAAACAAATCATTCGATCAAATTGTCCAATCAATCAAATCACATACAATTAATCTTAATAATCCAATCCAATCCAATCCAATCTTGCCAAATCTAAATCCGATCCCATCAAAATTCAGTCCAATCCAATATATCTAAACAAAATCTGATCCAAATCCAAACCCCATCCAAATCAGATCTCATCCAATCACAATCAAATCATTCATCAACAACATCTTTATAATCCACTCGTAGCACATTTGCATGCCCGTTCAGACCCGATCACAAGCAAAGAAAATGGCCGACCAACAAACCCAGAATGCCCAATCAAACAACCCTCAAGATCCCAACAACACAATGAACATCTTATCAGATCCTAACAAATGTACTAACATCCCTCATGATCCTCATAATGGCACTTCATCTCACTCCAACACCGAGAATCAGAACAACTCACCACATGGTGAAGAGAGTATGGTTAATCAACCTGAACTCACACTTGAGGAACATTTTAGTAATCCCGCTAATGTGCAAATGACTGATCGTCTGCTTGAAAAATATGGGGAAGAAATCTTGGCCCACCTAATTGAGAAGGGTGTCAAACCCCCCCCGAATGTTGACTGGTCCAAATATAGGGGTGCCCCATCTAACGTACTCCAAGGGTCACAAGATACACCAGAAGGTTCATACTTCCCCAATGTTCCGCCAGTTGAGGGTTGGCATCAACCTGAATTTGGAAATGCCGTTCTTTATCAGGTTAACTATCCCCCACATGCTTTAACCTCAGTTATAGGAGGACCTCAGGTGCCTGACCCCAATAATCCCTTTACCTACGGTATGCCACAAAATGTTCCACAACCTTTGCCATTAACGTTAACAGCACCCCCTCCTCCAAATCAACCTCCAGTCAACATTGGGGGCACCTCCTTTGCCACATCACTACCACCTCCTGGGACCTCAAATCTACCATCTCAACAGCTTCACCAATCCAACATTCCGCCTCAATTACCTCCACAAGGCGCATCGCAGCTAAACGTTCCAGGTGGTACCCAACAACCCCCTTCACAAAACACTTCTACGCTACCTCAGCCATCTCATCAACAACAACCTATACACAATACTTTTGCCTCTTCACAACAACCACCCTACCAATCACAAGGAAATCCATCTCGACCTATCACTCAGACCATATCCCCCTTTCTCACATCCATTTTGCGTCTGAAAGCTCAACCACAACACAATATCCCACCTCAGCCCATACAACATTTGACGTCACAACAACAACCTCCCCAACACTACTACTATCACAATCAACAGCAACTTCACCCACAACTGCTTTATGCGACCTCCCAACAATCACAACAATATCCCCAATACCAAAAAACCAACGCGCAACGTCCCATCCAAGTTCCTCAACAATCTGCCCCGCACTTTTATCAAACAAATCCATATTATCCCCCACAACAACAGCCCCTGTATCAAAAAAATCCCTCATCTTACCAGCAAGCCATATCATCATCCAATCATCCAAACCCGTATTTCAACAATTTGATGCCCTTTCAACAAGATCCTTTATCATCCTATCATCAATATCCCCCCAACCCACCACCAACTAGCTCAGATTTGTTGGAAATCAAAGCCGCACTTAAGGATCTTCAAGCCGGGGCTACAAAACAATCATTCAAATTTGAAGATATATGCCCATATCCATTTGATCCCTCCATCTCATTAATCCCATTTCCTAAACATTTCGAGATACCAAAATTTGACAAATATAAGGGAAACAAAGACCCTAAGGCTCACTTGCAGGAGTTTTATTCCCAGTGTCAAGAAGTCATGTACAATGACAACTATCTCTTGCGATTGTTCCCACGAAGCCTAGCAAGCCATGCCTTAGATTGGTTCATGACCCTCGAAAAAGGGTCCATAAAAACTTTTGCAGACTTGTCAGAAAAGTTTGTATCCTACTTCTCTTTCAATTTGGAGAAGGATACAGACACCTTAGACCTCCTAAAAGAGAAACAACGTGATGGAGAAACCTTTACTAGCTACCTACAACGGTGGCATGCATTAGCAAGTCGAATGAAAACTCCTCTAAAAGAAAAAGACATGGTCACTCTTTTCATGGAAAACTCTCATCCTGACATGGCCCATAATTTTAGGTTACATTGTGTCACCACCTTCGCGGAGATAGTAGAAAAGGGACCCATCCTTGAATGTGTCCTTATTGCCAAAGGACACATTAAAATACATAGTCATGATAAAGAGAGGTCATTTGGAGATAAACCACGATTCTAGAACAAGAACAAGAATGTGGTAAATGATGGCATGACAGACACTAAACATGTCCAAGTGGCTAATGCATCCCAAAAACAACAACCGTCTGTACCCAACGCCATATCTGTACCACAGGGGGCACCTCGTCCCCCTCAACAGTCAAACCAAAACAATCAGGGGAACACCAAACGTCAATATGCCCAATTGGGAGAACCTTTGAGTGTTGTTTTTAATAAGTTGTTACAAAACAATTACCCCATCACATACCCTGTCACTAAGCCATTTGACGAGTCCAAACCCAAGCCAACATAGTTTAAAGAAAATGAATATTGTGAGTTCCATAAAATCAAGGGACACTCTTTGAATAAGTGTCAGGGTCTGAAAAACTATGTTCAAGATCTCATTGATCGAGGCGATATCAAGGTTGACCCCAGTCAAGCTTCGTCGTCCAATGCTCAATTGCAAATATATCAGAATTCCTTTCCAAACCATAATCAAGGCCCAAGCACATCCAGCAATAATCCCCAAGGAAACAACACAAATAATGTAAGCTACAAGAATGTTCCCTTCAATTATGAAGGTGTTATTCATTACATTGAGCAGGTGGAACCCCGAGTATCCATGATACACATTAAAGCCAAAGACCCTCAATGTGTTGTTACTACACGACAAGCCTGCATCACCGTCCCTGTAGCCTCTGCACCCACCTAACCAACTCCTGTAAGCTCTTAGTACAACATCCTTGATCACCTAAGGAAGACCCCCACTCATATATCCATTTTGGATTTGCTTAAGTCTTCCCGGGTACATCAAGAAATCCTCAATAGAGCCCTGCAGGAAACCCATGTGCCAAATGACATCGATCCCACGCAATTCCAAGCTTTGGTGGGACACTTGGCCTTGTCTCATCACCTGCACTTTAGCCAAAATGATATGCCAAATATCGATGTTAATCATAATCGCCCCTTACACATCGAAGTCATAGTTGCTCGCCATAAAATTAAAAGGGTCTTGGTAGATAATGGCTCTGCCCTCAATTTATGTACTTTGAAATTCATAAAATAGGTGGGGTATACTCAAGCGAACTTAAGTAACCAGATCATCACAATCAAAGCCTATGATAATGCAGAAAGAAATTCAGAGGGAATTATCAGTCTTCCTATCCAAGTGGGACCTGTACTTCAGTATACTACCTGTCATGTCCTTGATCTGGACTTACCGTATAATCTCCTCCTTGGCCACCCGTGGCTCCATGCTATGCAAGCCGTCCCCTCCACGTACCATCAATGCCTGAAATTCCTTGTCAATAGACAAGAAGTCACCATCTATGCCGACCCCCAACCGTTTGAATATTGTCGCGCTTTAGAAGCGTCTTTTCCCCATTTACATTATTGTCCTGGGGTTGAAATGGGGGCATCCCAGTCATCATCCTCTAATCCACTATCCATCATGATAACCACTCCATCCTCCACCACTAATCCTCTAGTCACCAAAGTCCAGATCATCGACAAAGGGTGTGGCGAATACGAAATGCATACAGCTCTTAATGTAGCCACCATGCCACCGTCACCACACAAGTATGGTCAACCTTTGCATGCTACACAAAAGGAAGACAAGACCATCACCTTTAGTGGTAGAAACATCCCTACCACCACTTTCAGATCCCCAAGTGTCAAGATCGATGCACCAGAAGAGGACATAAGCCAATGGGTCTACCGAGAAGAGCCCGAACCAGAGACTCCTTTAAAGAAATATTTTCAGGAAAAATACCCTTGCCCGACGAAGTTCGTGGAAAAACATAACTATCAAGGTGGGGGCCTAGGTAAAGAAGAAAAAGGGTGGTTGTAGCCTATTGATACACCAAAGTTACCGAAAAACATAGGCATTGGGTATGACATAAAACAGAAAATCCCTACAACATCATCCAGTGCTTCCAATAGTGTCACCGTGGACAATGGCTCATTGGAAGACATACCCAAGGAGGAATCCATCATACATGCGTACGATGACGTCGATCATACCGACTTATCATCCATGTTCGAATGCCTATCCGTTTGCACCATCAGCCTATCTCTTTGTCACCCTGAACTTATTGATTGGGACCTACGTTATACTACACCTGTCAATATGTTTGCGGATACATATGTCAACCTTATGGGATTGGGGGAGGATGAACACTCTAGTCACAAAAATAAGAATAAGAAAAGTAAAAAGCAATCATCTAGTGAAAACCTCCTTGAGGCACTTCCTGACCTTGGAAAAGTAAAAATAAAGGATGCATCTGATGGCGAAAACCTCAAAGAGGCGCCGAAAGATGGAGATGTTCATCTTCCCCTTATGGGAACTCAATTATCTACCCGATCATCTATTCTAATTGAAGAGACACAAGAAGTTAATCTGGGAACTGTTGAAAGTCCTAAAATCACCTATGTAGCTAAGTCACTCTCAGAGAAAGAATATCCGGTCATTGTCCAGCTACTCCAAGAGGGAATCATTAACTTTGCTTGGTCATACTCAGACATGCCAGGCTTAGATCCCGCCTTAGTGGTTCATCACTTAGACATTCGCCTAGATGCCAAGCCTGTCAAACAAAAACTCCGCAAGATGCATCCGCAAGTCGCGTTATTAGTCAAAAAGGAATTGAAGAAGTTATTAGAGGTGGATTTTATTAGACCGATTGACTACTCTGAGTGGATCTCCAATATAGTATCAGTTGCCAAACCAAATGGAGACATTCGCGTCTGCACAGACTTCAGGGATCTTAACAAAGCCTGCCCAAAAGATGACTTCCCCTTGCCTAACATTGACATGTTGGTTGACCTGGCAGCAGGACATGAGATGTTATCCCTTATGGATGGCTTCTCTGGTTATAATCAGATCCGAATCGCACCTGAGGACCAACATAAGACCGCCTTCACAACACCTTGGGGAACTTTTTGTTTCAATGTTATGCCCTTTGGTCTCAAAAATGCGGGGGCAACGTATCAGAGGGCAATGACAGTCATCTTCCATGACCTCATACATATCATCATGGAGGATTATGTTGATGACCTATTAGGGAAATCCAGAACACGAGCAGAACATCCTGCTATCTTGAAGAAGATATTTAAGCGGTTAGAGCATTACAAGTTGCGGCTAAATCTGAAAAAGTGTGTCTTTGGGGTCACGTCAGGGAAGTTGTTGGGTTTCATAGTCTCTCGCAGAGGTATTGAAGTTGATCCCACCAAGGTAAAGGCTATTCTGGACATGCCACCTCCACGCAATCTAAAGTAGTTAAGAAGCCTCCAGGGGAAGATGCAGTCCATCCGTCGGTTCATAGCCCAACTAGCAGATAAATGTCAGCCATTCACCCATCTTTTGAAGAAAGATTCCACCTTCCGATGGACACCACAGTGTCAAATGGGTTTTGATAAATTTAAGGAATATTTAGCTCATCCACCAATTTTGATGCCGCCTATCCTAGGAAAACCCCTCCTGCTTTATATCTCTACTACTTCAGTCGCACTAGGGGAATTATTGGCACAACATGATGAGTCGTTCAAAGAAAGGGCAATCTACTACATCAGTTGAACACTAGTCAGCTACAAGTTAAATTACTCCCCCATGGAAAAAGCTTGCCTTGCACTAGTCTTCAGCACACAGAAACTCTGTCATTACATGCTTAGCCATCCGGTCAAATTAATCGCCAAAATTGATCCCTTGAAGTATCTGTTATCTAGAACCACTTTGACTGGCCGCATGGCCAAATGGGGCATGCTTCTAAGTGAATTTGACATAGATTATGTAGAGCGAAAAGCCATAAAAGGATAGGTCATTGCTGATCAATTGGATGAAGCACCATTAGTAGATGCCTACCCACTAGACACTGAATTCCCAGATGAAGAAATCTACACAGTTACAGAAGCACCAGCTTGGACGTTATATTTCGATGGCTCATACACTCATAGTGGATTTGGAGTAGGAATTCTATTAGTCACTCCTCAAGGTGACTACATCCCAAAATCATTCAGGATAGCATTCCCATGTACCAACAATATGGCAGAATACGAAGCTCTCCTCACCGGCCTCAGAATTGCAAAACAGTGGCACATAACTCATTTGAAAGTCTTTGGTGATTCTTTGCTCGTAATTAGACAAGTTAATGATGAATTCCTCATGAAAGATGATAAAATGTTACCCTATAAATGCATGGTGGATGATTTCAAGAAATATTTCACCTTCATACAGTTTGACCAAATCCCTCGGGTATAGAATAAAGCGGCAGATGCAATGGCCACTATTGGTTCCCTGATTGACATGCCTAAGGACCGAACAGAGTGTGAGTTTCTTGTTGAACAACTTTTAATCCCTGTATATGATGTTCCTAAGACTAATATGGTGTGCGATATTGTAGGTCCCGCCTCCCCGTGGTACCAAGACATATACACTTATCTCCGTGATAATATCATACCCCCATAACTTACACGCAACCAATGCAAATCCTTTATCCATCGTTCTTCCTGATATATCATTGTTGGTGATACGCTTTATTGTCATGGGTATGATGGAATCCTCCTTAGATGTCTGAATGAAACCGAGGCCCAAACAGTGCTAACGAAAGTACATGGTGGTATTTGTGGAGCTCACTCAAATGGTATGGCTCTGGCCAAAAGGATCTTATGGGCTGGATATTATTGGCCTACACTGGAACATAATGCTTGCGAATTTGTGAAGAAAAGCCTTCCATGCCAACAACATGCAGATTTGATTCACACCCCAACACAAGATCTTCAGCCCCTTCCAGCACCATGGCCCTTTTCCTAATGGGGTTTCGACTTGATTGGCAAGATTTACCCACCATCATCCGATGGCCATACATTCATCATTACCGCAACTAAGTACTTCACCAAGTGGGTGGAGAAAATCCCCCTTTCACAAATCATCGGTACTCAGATTTCCAAATTCATCCTCTACCATATTCTCTGCAGATATGGTATCCCGTCCACCATCCTTTCTGATAACGGAAAACCTTTTAAAAATCAAGCCATGAAACACCTCTATGACACCTTCCATATCCAGCATCATTGGTCAACGCCTTATTACCCTCAGGGCAATGGTCAGGAAGAAGCAACCAACAAGACCATCATATGCATCCTCAAAAAGGTTGTCAATAACACTGGACGAGATTGACACCTCCATATTCATACAGCCCTCTGGGCATACCGTATATCCATCCGCACCCCAACATGCACCACCCCCTACTCTTTAGTATACGGTGCTGAAGTCATCTTTCCAATCGAAGTTGAGCTCCCATCATTGAGAATTTCTCTAAAGAACCTTATCAGCGAAGAAGATGCTCGTGTTGCACGGCTTGCACAGCTTGAATTACTGGATGAACGGAGAATAAGATCCTATGATCACCTACAAGAATACCACAATCGCCTCAAACATCATTACAATAAAAAGGTCCATCCTAGACAATTCCAGGTTGGTGAGCTTGTCCTCAAAGAAAACCAACGCACTCAAACGGATCGTGATAAAAAGGGAAAATTTGAGGCAAACTGGCTAGGGCCTTATATCATAACCGCCAAATATGGATCTGGGGCCTACAGGTTGACTACTCTTGAAGGAGATCCCCTTGACGAACCTATCAATATTCTCCATCTGAAGAGGTTGTACGCCTAAGTCTGCTTGGTAACTCCACCTAAATCAAAAAAATCAAAAAAATCAAAAAAGTAACAAAAAAAAAAATCCAAAAAATAGTAAAGAAAAATAAATCCATCTTATGGTGAAAACCACCTCTTGGTGGCGCCTTGGATAAGTATGGATGGTGAAAACCTATTAGCAGGCGTCATCCATAGAGGGATTAATCATTATCTACCTAACATCCTAGTTATTTTATGCTTTCATCCGCACTATCATCCTCACCCACCTCAGCCTAGGCCACTTGATATATATTGATTGATTGAGCATTGGACGACCCATCTAGCCTATCCCCCACCCTGAGATTTTCTATATCCCATCTTGAGCTTGTGTCTTTCATTCCCTTTGATTGGTCAGTTCGTGTCATCATGTAGGATCATCCATCGTGTCGGTCTCCATCTAGATCTTGTCCTTCTGCATCTCTGGTCAAACTACGTTGCCCCTGCGCTTTCACATAGGCAAGGTTGGTCATTTGATCCTCCCTCGGGGAATTTGTCTGTCATGTTTTATGTCTGTCATCATTGGTCACCATTTTCCTCTTTCCGCTTTATCCATGGTCTTTTCATGAACTACAAGGGCTCTGCGCTTTCACGTAGGCAAGGCTAATCTTTGATCGGCCCCCGAGCCCCTAGGTCTGTAGGATGTGTCAGTCTGTGTCTCAATCTGGCATGTTTTTCTCAAATAAACTCCATGGACTATCAAAAGATTTAGTTAAAGACAAACATCTGGCTTCAAACTGGGTCATGCTAGTTTAGTATCCATCATCGGTCTCAACAGGATGCATCCTTCCTAGCAAACCTCATCGATCCCATCCATCACCCTGATCCTATGGCAAAGGACATTTTGATTTTAATTATGATCTTTTGATGTTTTGAATTTATTTGTCCTTTGAGCCCATTCTCAACACTTGTCATGGTCACATTGATCCATCATATCATGGTGTGCTTTGACTAGTCGACATATGGGTCCATCTTGGTCTTTTCTTTGTCGCTGTCTTTTTTGGTTGTCTCACGTAGTACCCACCAAGATCCATGGGGTCTTGTGTTACGTTGGGGAATCCTTGTGTGTTTGTGGTTATCCCAATGCCTAGCCCAACCAAGGTCATCAGGACCTTGAGGTGTTGGGGTAGCCCCTTTTTGCTTGTTGTGTTTGTTTTATGCATTGGATGCCTACTGGTCCTGGTCTTATATATCAGGATATCTGGTATCTTATGCTATAGCAACTATCAATGCTCCAAAGATGGCAACTCATATTAGGATTGCATTTCATCATTTGTCGCATTGCATTCACCCTATGATTTTGGTTGTGCAAATACTTTTTCCCTCTCTTTCCCATTCTTTTCAGGATACTCGTGATTTTTGACAGATGCCAAATGACACCCATTTTTCACGATCACTACATTCCCACTTTCCATTATCTTGGCAGTTCTTATTGGTACTTATGGCCATATGTTACTTCCTATATGATTACCAAAGAATTATTACATATCAAAATCACTCTACCTGCATCACCACATGTTAGATCCATGCATACGTCACCACTTGCATCACAAAGTGTCAGACTCATCATATCCTGCATATGTAAAATGTCCATACAAAATCCATCATACACACATATATATACATGATAAATAAGTTGACTAAGCATCCATACATATAAATCATCATAAATGCAACATGTGTATAAACCATCATAAACATCTAAAATCATCCACCTGTGCATAAATGATCCATACACCTAAGCAGGAAATATCATATAAACATGCATACAGTCACCCATAACAAAAGGAAACATACTACATGATACCAATAAGAACTGTCTCATGTCATAATAATATAATGTGTGTGTCACATATATCAAAATTTATCATATATCCAGCACATAATCGAATACAAAATCCAGAGATGTGGAACCTCTCTGATCTCTGTCAATAAATCCTACATGCTCCACCCTACATCTGTCAAAAACTCAGTAACCTGTCACCTCCCGAATGAGCTACCCACGTCTGATCTCTATGGAGAATCTGGTACTGATCGCCTATCTGGTGTAGCACCCGGTGACTCACTGTAGCCTCGATTCCATGTCCCCAGTGACTGGGATGGCGCTGGCATATGGGGTGCCTGACGAGTATACTGAAATATCCGCTGGGACAGGTCTGGAACTGAATGATAATATGCAGCCATCCAAAATTCTGCCTCTCTCGCATTCTCCTCACTCTGCAACCTGCACCCGAGCGGAATTCCATTCCTGATGATACCTATCTCGATCCCTCGCAATCCTCCTCCTCTCCTGCTCCCAGGCCTCCTGGGATAAGTGTAACTGTGCCATCTCCACCTGCATCCAATCTCTCATCTCCTCAACAGCCACCGCTCTGGCTACTGCGGCAACCCTCTCCCTCTGTAATCCATGCATATCTCTCCCTATCACACCACTGCCCTGCATAGACTGCCACTGTGCCACTGCTACATCCCACTCCCCCTGCAATGTCTGCATCCGTCTCTCTGCTGCATCTCTCTCTCTCTCTCTGTGCAGCCTGCGCCTAAACTACTGCTCCATCCCTCTCCCCCTGCAACTCCTGGACTCCCGACAACGCTGCATCTTGCTCACCCTGCAACACCTGAACTCGTGCCTGCGCTGTATCCCTCTCTGCCTCCACTGCCTGTACTCGTGCCTGTACTACATCTCTCCCCACCTACATAATCTGAACCTACTCCCTCGCCTGTCTCTCCCTCTCCTGCACCACCCCCATCTCTCCCACCGTCTGCTCTAAGCAAAACACTCTGTCCTGTAACTCATCTCGCTCCCGCCGGAGATCATCTACTTGCTGCCCACTACCTACTGATACATGATCAGTCATCCCCACTGCTACCCCTCTAGCCTGCAATATAATAGTCTCCACCTCTAGTCTGTCCCAGTCCCAACTGACAACAGCTAACTCATCTCGTAGCCCCTGTATGTCAGCCCGCAGTACCTCCCTCTCTCTCCACATCACCTCTACCATAAATCTATCAGTCCTCTGACCTTCTACCGGTGCTCTCGATAGCTCAGCTCTGAGTCTGATCACCTCTACCTCTGCCACCCTCAACCTCTGATCTATACTCTGAAGACTCTCCACAGTGCCTCTCGGCTGAACAATTGAATCCCCTGAGGAAATGACAGGAACTACCGCTAATGGCTCTACATCCCAAATATCTATCTCTGGCACATTGCCATCTATCTCCATAGCATCATCGCTCTCCCTAGCCTCCTCCTGCTGATCCCCCAAGTCCTCCATGGAAGGACAGACTCGCACTCTCTGCAGCTGACCATGCCTCCCCACTCTCATCAATCTCCTTGGCTCTCCTATCTCCGGCTGCTCCTCATCCTCACTCTCCCCTATCTCTACAACGGGAGGCTCCTACCCTCCCCTCTATTGTCCCCCACTCCTCACCCTCTCTGGCTGACTCCTGGCCTCAGTGTCCTCTCGGACACCCTAATGCTCTGTCATGGTCTGTACCCTCATCAGTCGCCTCCTGCCTACTATCAATTTTGGCTGCCTCCTGGCCTCCATCTCCTCCTAACCTCCATCCGGCTGTCTCTCCTCTCCATGCTCCACCCGTACCAACACTCTCCTCTGACGTACTCTGCCCCCTATACCAGTCTGCCGGCCCCCTCTACCCTCCACTGCTTGTATCATCTCTACCTCTGACCCCTCCTGTCCTCCCGCATCTGGCTCCGGATCTCTCCTCCCCTCCTGTCCTCCCGCATTCGACTCTGAATCTCTCCTCCTCTCCTGTCGTATCACCTCTCTCACCCTCCTCCGCTGCCCCCTGATCCCCCTCCTCCTCCTACTTTCCCGTCCCACTGCCTCCATCCTCTCTCCTCCCATCTCTGGCTTGGGATGTCCTCCCTCTCTCACCCCACGCCGCTCATCCTCTGATCCAAATCCGACAGCTCCTACAATTGGCACCAAGGGTGTAATCCTCTCCCATAGGTGGTTGCAAAACCACCGGTCATATCTCTCTGTCACTCCTGCATCCTCTGCTCCCACACATCTCCCAGGGTAGGCTACCTATACTGTCGCTGCCCATGATGCTCTAGTCGTTGTAGGGCTAATCGCCTGCCCCCATGGTCACTCTCTGGTGTGTCGCCGAAACATCACTGGCGCACCAAGAATATCCTATGTCTGCCCAAACTGTCTCAGCACCCTATCCGGTCAGTGCATCTCCACTATCCACAGAAGAATCCCAATCAGGACACACTGTGCCATAAAATACCCACTCTGTCTCGCAGTCTGCTCTCTCCATCCCCTGAAGCGTCGACGCATATACGGTCGCCAAACTATGTCTCCCTCCTCCAAATCATCTATCGTCCTCCTCCATACCTCCACATCTCCCACCCACCTTTGACGAATAACCCAACCCCTCCCCTCTCCATACCTCCATGCCAGTGGCTCTGTATCATCCACATCTCCCTCCCGCACAACAATCGGTCTAGTCACCGTAATATGCTCCCACGCCCACACCTGTAACAGCGTCATATGTGTTGAACTCATTGCCTCCCGATAACAAATCAGATGCATATATCTATACAACTGGGCTAGTACACATGCACCCCACACAATCTGTCCCTCTCGCCACTCCACAATGTGTCGAATCAGCTCCATGAACCGCAAACTGCAATACCGCCTACTACGATCCGACAGCAATATCCCACTGATCAACCCAGCTAAAAATAAAAGCAACGCTGGTACTCCCACTGTCAGACATCCATCTAAATCCAACTGCTGACCCTGCAGCGGGAAGGCAACGTGACCAAACAACACTGTCTGCCTCAACTCGGACCCACTCGACACCACATCACTCAACAAAATCCCTGATATCGGTAGCTTCAGGATGCACCATACATCCTCCAACATCACCGGTAGCTGAAATATCGACGTCTCTGAGCTCCATCTCTCTATCAAGGTCGTCAACATCGCTCGATGCGCCCTCATCACTAGTACCTCTAGAAAATGTAATAGTCCCGCATGCTCTAAAGCCGCATGTTCCACATCCGTCATCGTTGCTAAAGCTGCTGTCAGTGCCTCCGACCATCGCTCGTGTGTCCATATCTGCACTAAGCTCTGCATCCACATCAACCATTTATCAGTACACAATCTTCTTGACCCCAGACTGTCTTTACTTTTATTCTCCCCTCATCCTCATATTGCCCCACCATCGAGCCCATCTCTTTCTTCATTGCCCCATCCCTTTTTTTTCCAACCGCTACCCAACCTCCCTAGGGCAGCTCCGCCCTCTCGAGGCGTGTTCGCCTCCCAGGGCATCTTCGCCCTTCCAGGGCAGCTCCACCCCGGGGCTGGGTCATTCCCCGCCCTGGCGGGGCATGAACACCCCGCTGCTCAGGATGTGAACACCCCGCTGCTCAGAGCGTGTGCGCCCCGCTGCTCGGGGCGTGTCCACCCCAAGGCCGGGGAGGCTCCGCCAACCTGGGTGTGTAATGCTTCAGCCGGGCGACACGCTCTTCACTGCGGGTGGCACGCCTCTTTGCCCGGCCCTCCAAATTTTTTTTTTAATTTAGCCTATTACCCTTTTTTTTTCATTTCCCCTCACCTACGAAACCCATATGACACATTTTTACCTATCTTATCAAATCTGTTTAAATTTTCAAAATAAATAACATGGGTTTTCGTACTCACCTTGCGGGGCACCGCGAAGTGGGTCCATCATCTTCGCAGCTCATCTGCTCGGTGCACGATCTCGGTGTCGTAGTCTTGCGGCATGGTTGCTCCGTCTCCTCTCCCTCTTCTTCCTTCTTTCCTCACTTGCTACAGTAAAAATGACTAAGGTAAATTTTAAAATTACCTTTTTAACCCTTTCTTCCTAAAAGGTATTTTTTGCCTTTCATTTATCTTTTTATTCCTCCAACTAATCCCTAACTTCCCAGAGCCACCATTTACAAACCGTATGTCCAATCAACTTCGTTCAAAAGGAAAAGTTGCTTAGTTTTTTTCCCTCTATCCAACGGTCTCCTCCATTTCTTTCTATCGAGACATCGTCTAGGGCCCCTCCTTTCTTCCCCAACTGCCCTCTCGAGGGGGCATACCCTATCACTTTCTTCCATCCATTTCAAACCAAGCACTGGGGCATCCCTCTCCTTCTTTGTCAGGCTAGGGCATCAATCTGTATTCCTTTCTTCATCCCCGCCATTTATTTTTCTTCGAAACATTGTTATTTTAACAATATTTCGAAGAGGGGAAAAATGTAGACACCCAAAATTGATCACTACCATATGATCAAATTTTCTCCTTTATTCATCAATTCTGTCAATATTAATTTATTTAATTAATATTGTGCTTCCCACATAAGACTCTTAAAGTGTTTAATTTAATAATTGAATACTTTATTTGGTGCTTTTATCTTCTCTAAATTAAATAAATACACCAATTTATTTAATTTAGTCATCATAATCTATTGAATTAAAATCAATTTAAAATTCCTCTTTTCTCACTCCTTGTCACATCCTCCATAATCCATCTCTAATATGAATTAATTTAATTAATTCATATTTAGGGTGTGCATCCTCTTAATCAAGGATTAATGTCACATCCTCCTACATTTGCCACTTGTCTCTAATCTTCCATTAATTATCATAATCAAGTGTTTGCACAACTTTAATCAAAGTCATTAGCCATTTTTAGCACCACTTTTTGGTCAATTCTTCCATTTTTCCTTTTTGGACATTGACCCTCCTTCCCATGAGAATTTTTAATTCTCATTTATTCATCCCATGTCTCTCTCCTCCCCATGTGAATTTTTAATTCATATTTTGTCTTTCCAAGGCTTCTAGAATATTTGACATTGCACCTCATGCACATGTGACCAATTCCCACCTTTTTGGAGACCCTCTCTTATCCTTTAGACTCTCCTAAGAATGTGAATTTTTAATTCACATTTATTTCTCCAACCACCTCTCCTTTTCCCATGGATATTTTTGAGGAATTCCAAAATTCCTCAAATGTCCCTTTCACCCTCACTTGGGGACAACAAATTCCTTTTTGAGGAGATCTTCTCACTCCCCAAGGTGCTTGGAAGGTACTTGTCCTTCCTCCACCTCATGTACCTTTTTGACACCTCACCTCCATCTCATATCCCCTTGGCCACTTCACCCTCCACATGTCAAGATGTGAGGGCTTGTGGGTTCTCAACCCACCATAGCCCTTCATCTTGACTTTGTTGGATCAATCTTGACCATTGAATTCTCTAGAGAATTCAAATTCTCCTATAAATACCCCCTCCTCAAGGGAATTTACAACACTTAGCCATTTTATAACTACATGCTGCCAATTTGCATACTCACTCATTAACTATCATCTAGCCATCCATTCCAATCATTTTGCATAAGATGATCTTGCATTTAGTCACTTAAGAAGTCATCTAAGGAGCACACAAAATCATCTCAATCAAGGGCCAACCAAGGAGTCTTCAACAACAAGGAAGGTGAAATCAGTTGCATCTTGTTTTATCCATTTTCTTTCTTGTTTTATCACTCTTTAGGCTAATCTTGAAGTGTCCTTAGTCTTTTATCATTTGCATTTTTAAGTTATTTTGCACACTAGAGTAGGGTAAAATTCTAAGGTACACACCAACAAATTGCACCACCAAATAAAGTATACACATAAGCATTGGTGGATAATTTGCTATCAACATCACCTGCCAAGTCTAAATCCATATAACCATGAATATCAAGGGAAATGTCATCTTCAGTCATATTACTATGATAACACAATGAATAATTTGAGGTACCACACAAATATTTGAAGACTTTTTTAATTGCATCCCAATGAACTCTTCCAAGATTAGACACATATTTGGAAAGAACTCCCACTACTTGGGTAATGTATGGTCTAGTACAAACCATAGCATACATCAAACTTCTAGCTATACTCTGATAAGGCACTCTACTCATGTCTTCCATCTCTAATGGGAATGTTGGACAATCTAAAATAGATAACCTTGTTCTAGTTGAAATAGGAACACACAATGGTCTACAATATTGTGTATCAAACCTTTGTAAAATTGAATTGACATACTTAATTTGGCCAAGCTATAGCTTTTTATTCACTTAATCTCTTCTAATTTCCATCCCAAGAATGTGTTTAGCTGCACCAAGATCTTTCATTTCAAATTTATCAAAAAATTGAGATTTCAGTTCTGAAATCATACCTTTCCCTTTACCAATAAATAACATATCATCAACATATAATAAAATAAACAAGAAATGATCACCATCAATTTTATAATAAACACAATGATATGATTTAGAACACTCAAATCCCAAACTCAAAAAATATGTATCAAATTTTTGGTACCACATCCTAGGAATATGTTTTAGGCAATATACATATTTCTTCAATTTGCAAACCAATTTACTTTTACCTTTCACCACATACTACTTTGGATGTGTCATATAAATATCCTCCTCCAAGTCACCATGAAGGAAAGAAGTTTTCACATCCATTTTCTCAACCTTTAAATCATAAGCAGCAACAATAGAAAGCAAAAATCTAATGGATGTCATTTTTGCAACAGGAGAAAATATCTCACCATAGTCAACACCCTCAACTTGAGAGTAACCTTTTGCAGCCAAACTTGCTTTGTACTTCTTAATACCTCCATCTGAACCAATCTTTTTATTGAACACCCATTTAAAACCAACATTTTTTCTTCCTTCAGGAAATGGTACAAGATCCCATGTATCATTCTTTATCAAAACTAGCATTTCTTCATCCATAATAGTCTTTCAAGATTCTGCGTCATTCATACCTAGTGCCTCTTCTACCAATATGGTTTCATCCATGTTAGTATTCAAATAAAAAATACATCTCCAATCATCAAGTGAATATCTTTTAGGTGGTTGTCTATGCCTTGTAGACCTACAAACATGCTGAGTTAGAGGTTCTTCCTCCTCTTATGAAGATTCAAAGCTAGATAAGCTCTCCTCAACTTCTTGTCTATCCATGGGACTCAATTCAAATTTCTCTAGTGTAGAAGGAAATTGAATCACATCTTCTTGTTTACTTTGTTTTGGCTGCAATGTAACAGAAGAAGGCTTAGTTTCTTTAGAAATAACACTTCTACTATGTATTACCTTTTGTGCAACAGGATCCAAAAGCTTGTATCCTTTCACACCATAATTGTATCTGATGAAGATACATTTCACAATTTTGTTCTCCAACTTTGTTCACTTCTCCTTTGGCACATGTGCATATGCCTCGCAACCAAAAACTCTAAGATATCTTAATGAAGGCTTGTGACTCGACCATACCTCTATAGGCATCTTATCAACAAGATTTGATGTAGGATATCTTTTAATTAGGTAACAAGTAGTGGAAATAGCTTCAACCTAATACCTATGTTCTATACCAATACCACTCAACATACTCCTATCCTTCTCCATCAGTGTCTTGTTCATTCTTTCTGCAACTCCATTATGTTGTGGAGAATTTACAAATTTGTCTTTTGTCTATCAATACCACAATATTTACATCATCTATCAAAATTATTAGAGAAAAATTCACCGCCATTATCAATCCTCAAACATTTTATTTTCTTTCTAGTTTGCAACTCATTCATTTCTTTAAATTCTCTAAATCTATTAAAAAATTCAAATTTACTCTTTAGAAAGTATACCCATGTCCTTCTAATGTAATCATCAATAAATGAAACATAATATGTGGATTTACCTATTGAAGGAACATCTACATGACCAAACACATCAGAATGAATAAGACCTAATACACCACAAGATTTATGAGAACTCGAGTAAAAATGAAAATGGTTTTATTTTCCATAAATGCAATGTTCACAGAAATCAAATTCAAGATTAAAATTAAATAACCATTCAAAAAGGTTTTTATTTTTCAAGGTCCTTAGACCCTTTTCTCCAATGTGACCAAATATTTTGTGTCATAACATAGTTCTCTTTGTAGGTAACTTTGATTTAGAAGAAAGAGCACCCTTGGGTACCCAAAATTCATGACCATCTATTGAAGATGAAACCCTCACCTCTTCCATAGACTTGCTTTTCACAGAAGTACTATTGTACTCAACAGTGCATTTATCAAGCTTATACAATGTGCCATATTTGACACCTCTAGAAATAACCATAGAACCTCTAACCATCTTGCATCCTGCATCACAAAATACTACTTGCACATCTGCATCTATTAGTTTGCTCATAGATAACAAATTTTGTGCTAATCCAGGGATGTGCAACACACCATTAATCCTTTTTATTCTACCATCAAGAAACCTGATTTTAACTTTACCACAACCAATAATATTTAAATAAGAATCATCATCCAAGTACACCTTACCTCCAAATTCTTCATATTCAGAAAAACCAATCTCTAGATTAAAGGTCATATGAAAAGATGAACCTGCGTCAATTAACCATGCATCATTACATGCACAAGTTTCCAATGATGCAATAAATGCATCACCATCTTCCTTCTCGGACTTAGGATTAGAATCAAATCTCTTCTTTTTCTTCTTATTTTCTTCTTTTCATTCCTTACAAATATGTCCAGGCTTACCATAGTTCCAACAAATAACTTACTTTCTAAGAGATTTGGATCTCCCCTTGGACTTGGATTTATCATGCTTCCTATTCTTCTTTCCTTTTTCCTTATTTCTTCTATGAAAATTTAGGGCCTCCTTGGCACAGATGGATACTTTATTCCTCATCTCTTTAGAAAGAAAATAACCCACCACATCTTCATTCTTCAATATAATAAAAGTACTCCCAATAGCCATAACAAGAGAATCCCAAGAATTAGGGAAAGAACAAAGCAAGATATGACATTTATCCTCCTCATCCATTTTGAAACCAACTAATTCCAATTGAGCCACCAACATATTGAATGATTCTAGGTGGTCTATAATTCATCCACCCTCTTCCATTCTCAAAGAATACAATTTCTTCCTCAAGAAAATCTTGTTTATTAAAGATTTTTCTTGATACATCTCACCAAGCTTCTTCCATAGTTTTTGTGTAGAGGTCTCTTCATGGACATTGATTTCAATAGAGTCTACCAAGCACAATTTGATTAGACCCTTGGATTTATAGTCCATAACATCATATTGAGCAGCCAAAGTAGGATTTGTAGGCCTTGAAACCTTCTCATCAACAACATCCCACAAATCTTGACCTATCAACAGATCCTTCGTATTCAACTTCCACATTTCAATATTGTTTCCAAAAAATCTATCCACCTTTATTCTCCCTGATGAACTTTCCATCTAAAAATTCTTGCAACATGATCACAAAGTATCTTTTACACAAGATCCCACATAAATATGGATTAATTCATAAAACCCAACAACCCACAATTGAAACCAAAGGTGATCATGCTCTGATACCACTTGTAAGGAAGTTAAAGTAGCAAAACAACTTCCTACATTAATCTTGATATGAGGATAATGCAAAAATTTATAGATATTTAATAGTATAGAAACTTAAACATAAATAAAAATAAATATCATGCATACCACAACATAGTGATTTACGTGGGGAAAACCCTTTCAGGAGAAAAACCCCACAATCCAAAAGCTTCACAATATATTATTTAGAAATCACAAAGATTGCAATATACTTGTAGAGCAAGCTTCTCACAGAAGTATCATCAACTAGAGATCCAGAGGCAACACAATCGCTTTTAGACTCTCAAAATACATCACAATACACAACCATAATACAACACCCTCATAAAATAGGGTTTCCTTCTAGGGAAAGTAAAGCTAAAAAATATTGATTGTCAAATCTGAGACCTAATGATGAACTATCTAGATTTATAATAATAAAATAAAAATAAAACTTTCGTTAGGGGGCACTTCCCCCAAGCCCTTGTCAAGGGATGATCCCCCTAGACCCCTTGTGAGGGACGGGGGGAGGAACCTTGTGCCTCCCATCACTGATGTATCAATAGTACTTTATGTAATTGCAAAGTTGAGACACATTTTCCCAACATTGGAATAAGGCCAAATGTAGTTCAACCTCAAGGGGTTCATATTTTTTATTACTATGAAAACTTACAATTGGCGAAGAATTATTGTCATTATAGGAGAGTGAATGATACATTTACTATGAGGATGGTTTGATAAATTCAAGGGGGTATAAATTTAAGAATCTCCTTTGAGGCCATTTTTATCACAAAGATTGTGCCATGATGCTAAGTCTGAGACTCAACAATTTTGTGAAACATTGAAACACCTTTGAGCCTGTGGGTTGCTCATACTAAAGGTGAATCTCTAGATTATGGGTCGGTTCCCCTTTTGATCTCCTAGAAACTAATGGCTTGGATGGGAAAAGGTAAGAAGGATAACTAAATTGAAATGGAAAGATTTAATCTAGGAGGTGATGCACCGATAATGAAACTAATATGTAGAAAATGATTCACAACTATCTCTCAATGAACCATTTTTACATAGCTCAATTTGTGCAATCAAATCACATAAGTAATTCATAAGGAGGCTTGCAATATCCGATTCTTTGAAGGAAAACAATGTTTTCATAACTCAAAATGCAAAATAAGAAAAATGCACAATTTACAACCTATGATGGTTAATTGATTTTGTGTATATGTAATGAAAGAACAAGACAAAAACTTAAAGGTTTTATCAAAACACAATAACTTTGCATCAAATCAATCAACATATTACAAAACAATTGAAATCGGGAAGGCAACTTGATAGTTATGAAAGATGGAAGGAAACATTACAAAAATATGAAAGTAACCTACTACTGTATCATAAATGAATAATAAGTCTAAGCTACAAAACTTTTTAGCCTCTCTCAATGTGTAAGAGAATGCAAGAAAGAAAGAACTAAGGAAAAATCTATGTATTTTCCTCCTATATACAAAGGTGTAGACATGCAAAATTAACATTATGCATTTGATCAGATTCAGTCAAATTAGGTTTCACATTAGGTCCATTCATCACTTTCATCCATTCATTAAATAATCTCATTTCCTAAGGTCAGTTATTTAAAATCAGATAAACATTATCATCAACTTTTAATCAAATAAATCAAATATCCATTTAATTAAATCAAATCCCAAAATCATATTCCATCATTTTCTAATTCAAATAAATCAAATATCAAAGTCCTAAAAGTCAAACTCACCTAATCATCATTAAACTAACATAATCATCATCTATTTAATCTAACCCTGATTAAATACTAATCTCACCCACTTGCATTCTCTAGATATCTCCACTTGCACAAATAAATCAATTTTATTGATTTATTAAAAAACCCTCATTTTCCCTCAACATGACAAGTTGATTTGTCCCTCCAACATAGCATTTATTGCTTTTTTTCTTATCCCCCTCTCAAAATTTATTACAAAATTTGAATTCAAATTCTCCCTCTCATGGGCACTCTTCCCAAATCTTGCACAACCATTGGCTTATCACCACTTGACAAGTGTCCTATTCTCATTGGTGAATCTTTAGTCCCACATTCACCGTCTTGGGCAATCTCTTATCAAGAAAATCTATAAAAGGCCTTCATTCTCATTCATGGATCCACAAATTTTATGCAAGGTTACTCTCTTGATTTGAGAACTCATCTTGCTCATCATCTCCATTGCATTTTCATCATTTTGGCTTCTTAGCAAGGGTTGGGAAAGGGTCACTAGTACATGTGACACCAATCCACTATGGAATAGGTAATTGTTGTTGTTTTCATAATGTTTTTAGTTTAATTTGGTCATGTATTGCATTTGGAAACATCTACAAGGTATTTCATAGGAGTTATTTTGATAGATTTGTGAAGTACTAACCCATGTTTGAGATGTTAGTATTTGCAGATTTAAAAAGATGCTCACAAAAGGATAACTCCAAAGTGCCAAGAGGTGGCACTTGCAGTTAACTATATCTATAAATATCTCTCAAATATCTCATCCATGAGCAAATATGAAAAGCCTCAAAAAGAGGGCCCAAAACTAAGGTAAGATAAACTAAAATATTTCCAAACTCTACCTCATGACCATTTTGACTGAAATTGACCCTAAAATCACTCCATCAACTAAAAATGAGGCCCAAAAAGCTCCTGTTGAACTCCACTTCTAAGATTTGCATGATTCAAGAACTTTAAGGGAATTCTAGTTATCTCCACCTCTTGATTGTTGCATGACTTTGGGATGAAGGTAATTAATTTGAAAAAACACTAAAGTAATCAATTATGAGTTACTTTACTAGATTTTGGGGATTTGCTCAACTTTGCATTTTCATGAAAAATAATAAATTAATTTATAAACTATTACTTTATTATTTGTTTACATTTATTAGTTTCATTTCACACCATACAAAAATTGAGGGGAATTATTGATGTTTGAGTTTGAAAATCATGCAAGAGTTTTGCAAAAATTTGCAAGGAAAACCTAATATAAACCAAGGTATTAATTTGGAAAAGTGATTTTTAAATAAAAATGTAAAATATACCCTAAAAGGGTCGGCCAAATGTAGAGTAAAAGAAAACCCTAAACAAAATACACCTGCAACCATTTGCATTTCACTTAATCACATTTTTATTTTTGGAAACTTCATTGTTGTTTTTCCATGCACCACTATTAGGGTTTCACTTGGCATTTATGGTGAATCTAGAGCTGGAAGCTTTCAAGGAGAAATATTGAGTTTTATGTGCCTCTTTAGAAGGAAAATCTGCAAAAGAAACATTCAACTTCTCTGTACTTATCCTTTTGGTGTTTGAAGTGGAGCTTTCTTGGATTTTTCTAGAGCTCTCTATGTCGAGGCCGATACACTACTCTTAAAGACTTGAATCCTTCTTTGCTTTGCACTTACAGGTGATTTTCATCTACTATTTTGAAGCTTCTATGTAGTCTTTTTGGGAAACTTGTGTTCATTGCTTCATGACAAGTCTTTCGTAGAAGAAGCTTCGAGATTTTTGTGCATTGTATGGTTAGGGTTTTTAGAAAAAACCTGTGCCTTTGGAAGAAATAGTGGCTTCACTGTGTATTTTGATTTCAATTTTTTCTGTGTATATATGTTGGAGGTTTTGATAGAATATAAAACATGTGGCCTCCTTATGTTCACTCTTTACTATAATTCCTTCTCCATGTTAAAAAGTATATAAGTTTCCAACTTTATTTTACCTGTCCTCAGTTGATTTTTTGTGCAAATATGAGGGTTGTAAACCGACAACCTTCATTGTTCTTTGCTCTATGTGTAGAGACATTTCTTCACAAAATTTTCACTCCTTGATGATATTTGTAGGTTGTGGTTTGTATCTAGTTTTCCTTGTTGTTATATGTTATTTTAAGGTGGTTTAATCTCTTCTTTCTTTGTGCAAAATATATTGAGCTGGGGTTTGAATAGAACACAAGCTCGAGGCTCCACTGTGTTGAGACCCTTTTATAACTTGGTTTTCCTTCTGTTGTAATGGAATTAGACTTTGAGATGCCAGTTTGCTGAAAGTTATAAAACCATGGTTTTCCTTTGTGTATAAATAATGCAAAGCCATGAATTTGTCTATGGTTTACTCGTGGCTTCTCTAACCCTTCTGGATATTATGCATTCTAAAAAGTTAGAATTCCAGTTGCATTTTGAAACTATATACATGCTTCCACCAAAATCATGGTCATGTATCATGCTTTCATATTACTTCACTTTAAAAGGCATGATTTTGGCAAGAGATAGTTACCTTCAGTATGTTGGGCTCAACCCTTGTGGGAGCCTATTTCCCTCCACATGATGTGATGTCGAATAATATGGAATATGAAATGATAAATGAACATGTACCTGCACAATGAACAGACAAGTTAGATTGAACAATGAAGCTTAGTGCTCTTCCTGATTGACTTTCAATTGATGATTTGATTTTGGCTCTCTTGCATACATTTGACGATTGCTTATCTGATTTAACACATCATAGATATAGGCTATATTTTTGTTGATATGATATGTGATGAGGTTGATATACGGAGCTCTAACCCAATCCTTTTATCATCATGCAAGTTCATCTGAAGATCAACAAAAAGGAGGAGCTGGAAACAAAGAAGATCAACACCAAACTATGCCACAGGAAATGATGGATATACTTTCTCCTCATGTGTTTTTCTTCTTTTATCTTTAGTTGTATAGTCTATGTTTATGTTGCATTAGTTCAACTACTCCCATGGATTTTGTGGGAAATTTAAGCATTCTTTTGATCTCAATGAATCAAACAACAAATTTTTTATGCAAACTTATGTGAATCTTTTGTGTTGTAAAGAACATTTTCATAATGAATCTGAATTTCATTTGAAAGTCTTGTTGTGCAATGGTTTAAGCATAGCAGAAATTTTTTTGTATACCTTTCACTTTTTAATGCAATCAACTGTCTCAGCTCTACCAAATTGAGTTGTAAGTGAAATTTTAGTAACAACCATACAATTAATTGATACATATGAGATCCATTTTATACAATTTAAGAGGTTTTCATATATTAAAATTGGAGGATTTGATGGTATACCACTCAAGCTCCCTAAGTATGCAAAAGATAATTTTGTCTTGATAGAGGTGTGTAGACAAGTGGTAGAGGTGAACAAAATATGCCAAGAAAGAAGGTTGGTGTACAATTTCCTATCAGCCTTGGTTACTTTTCTTGCAACTCCATGTCAGATTCCCTCAATATTGAGAGGGATCTTATCAAGTACATATTATAATTTTATGGTAAAAGGTTTCCTTTTGACAGTAAGAACTTTGTGAGGTGTAATGAAGTGAATTTGCACCCCTTACAAATTCCCCATTTGCATCCCCTACCTGAGAAACATTAAACTTGACAATGATTTTCTACTTCATCCATTCGTATTCCATCCACTTGGTGGTTGTCTGTAGTGTCAATAGGGAAATTTGTGTTGGGGACACTAGCATGGCATGTGGATATCTGTGTGACGTGCTGCCTTCCCGACCTCAAACGAATTCCTTCCCCCTATTTCACCTTCAAATGACTTTTTCATTCATTCACTTCATCTTCTACACACTTCTTCACATCTTCTACTCACTTCCATACACATGCTGCTACACACTCCATTTTTCACAACATTCTCCATTATTGAAGCTCCAAGACAATACTCTACTGGATTTCACTCACGTTATTGTAGAAACAATAAAATATACAAGCTTGCAAGATCACATCTCCCTTCACGTGCTTGAGGGAACCTTTCTTGGGAGGTGATATCAATTTCATTTAGCGTTGTCATTTGATTTAAATAGCATATTTGTTGTTAGCATTGCATGGCATTGCTTTCTTTCCATACTTTCTTTATCATATTTCTATCTCGTGGCTATTTTGGCTATCCATGTAGGCGAGAACACCGAAACAAGGGTTTGACTATGACAAACCCTGAAAGAGCCCAAACATTTTCCCCCATTCTGTTGTGTGTAGGTTTTGTGTTCGTGTGGAGCTTGTGGGAGGCTGGACCATTCATAAGTTGTATTTCTACCACCTTTTACTCTTGTCAACTTCTCCTTTTAAGTTAAAGTATTCTTCCTACTTTCTCAATAGTTTAGCTCCTTCATATCTTCTATCATCGCATAAAACTCTATTTATCAAGTTGTAGTTAGTTCCATGTTAATTCTTAACTGTATTTCGTAATCTCTTCCCATATGGATGCTAGTGCCCGACCAGGATACCAACGTGCCACGCTGCCCTCCATCTTTTGTGCTAGAGTCCTCTGGTAGAAAGTTATTGGGGTTATAGTTTTGACTCAATAATTCACTCACCTAGTTCCCTAAACCTCTCAAGTCAGTAGAAAGGCAGTAGTATCGAGAGTACTCTTCTTTCTCTACTTTAAACACTTTAATTATCCTTAAAAATTTCTTAGCATGAGGTATATTAGGGTAGCTGATCTTTCAAGACCCTCGAGTGACCTGGGGTCCTATGTGGTTGGTCCCCCTCTAAATTTTGGTGAACCTGACAGGAAGCTTGTAATATTTGTTTCTTTGTGTTGAGAATCTCTCTCTTGTATCTGTGTAGGTTAGGACTTGTGTATTGTGATTCTTTATGAGCTTCACAACCTAGTCCACTAACTTTGGGCATGTAGTTAGAAGGAGCATGTGACACATAGAGATATAATTTATGAGGGTCACTTCAACTCTTGCCTCTCAGGATATGATGTTGATAGCTGAGACGAGTTACTTCAATGAAGCCACTCGTTCCCCTACACCTCTTTCTTCCCCTTCACCTCTATCTCTAGATGAGAGTGAATTTGTCCCTATTCCTACAAAGCATCTCATCGATCTAGATAGGATGCTATTAGATATTGCAAATCACTTAGAGAAAAATCATAGCATGGCTAGGCCCGCTAGGGTTGATAATGGGATTAGATATATGTTAGGAAAAGATCAAACAGGTACAAATTTTCTCCATGGAATTATCGATCTAGTGAAAACATACATCCCCTCTTACAACCCTCAGTCAAGAATTACTCAAGGTCATGAGCACGACACTGATGAAAGAAAAAGTAATGTCTCGATGCCTGTGACATCAGTGTGCATGGATGAAATGGGCCCCTCTGTCAACATCTCCGCTTCAGATCCTCCCCCTACTATCAAAGTAAGTAGGGTGCCTCTAGTATTTGAGTTTCTTCTTCTTGGGGGCAACCTTGCCTTTGGCAGCAAAATATTCAATGGAATGGGGTCTGGTGGTTTTGGTATGTCTGGTGATGGCTCTAATGGTGGTCATAGCGGTGGCTCTAGTAGTGGCTATGGTGGTGGCTCTAGTTGAGGACATGTTGGTGACCCTGGTGGTGGTTTCGACAGTGGTTTCAAAGGTGGTTTTGGAGGTGGTTCTGGTGGTGGCAGTTCTAGTGGAGGTTTTGATGGTCCTTTGTCATCTTCTAACCCTATTTTGAATGCACTACTACAAAATATGGGTTAGATGCAAAACCAGCTGACAAACCTTTCCCAAGCCTCTACCCAACCTATCTTTCAACCCTTTTTCTGACATAGCCCCTTTTCTGTGATAATTCTGAACACTCCCTCCCCTCAAGGGATGGAAATTCCTAAGTTCAAAAAGTATGGTGGTAAAGGAGACTTGAAAACACACGTTTCAACTTTTAATGTGATGTGTACTGATTTCTTTCACCATGATGCTCTAATGGAAAAAAAATTTCCCTGATCTCTCGAGGATGCATCACTAGAGTGGTATTGTTCCTTGCATGATAACTCTATTATTTAATTCGACCAACTTTTGAATCAGTTTCTCTGACAATTCCAAGCTAACATCAATCTGAAGATGGCCTTCTTGGATCTCATCTGGTGTAAGGGAAGCATGAGAAGATCACTGATTTCATTGTGACATACCAAGCACTCTTTTCACAAATATCTTACTCATTACCTGACTCAGATGTATACAAGGTGTTCATAGGAAACCTATAGCGAGCTTGGCAAGAGAAATTTTCCTTGATGAAATATCCTTCTTTCATAGATCTGTGTGCTGCATTGCGGGAGTACCAACAAAAGGTTGTTTAGTTCGAGGGATCCTCCTTGTGCTCCCATCCTGAAGGAAGGTCTATAGTATTGATTTCAAGAAAAGGAAAATCTATTGCAAATTTAGTCACCGCATCTAATGACAGAGGCCTCAAGTGCAACAGACAGTTTACTAAATTGTTTGAATCTTATTCTTCAATTTTGTAGAAGTTGTTGAAGGATAAGATTATAATGTTGGAAGATCCTCGACCTCTTAGAGAGCCTTATCCCAACTGGTATGATGGGAATGCTTTCTTCCAATACCATCGTGTCCAAGGGCATGATACTGAATGTTGCATGTGCATACATCATGAGATACAAGATTGCATCAATAATGGTACCATCTGTCTCGATGGTAAAAATCAGAATGCAAACAAGTCTATGGCTAAGGTGAATAGTGAATTGCATATTTCTACGGACCCATTCTTGTCTCACTCTGCAAAAATTTATTATTGATCCTTCTGGCACTTCTCTTGAGGCCTCCATATACGTAAATATGGTCTCATTTACTCCTAGTCCTCCCCCTGCCTGTGACTAGTTTTTTAGATGTTACTTTTACATCACAAGACTTACCCATGAATAAAAAATCCTCTCCTCTGTATATTCCTGCTTGCCTCAATGGAAACATTATGAAAAGAGTCCGAAGATGAAAACTACTATACGTACTCCTAAAAATTTCTCTCTTGTCCTGTATGGATCTATAAATCTTTCCATCCTAATGGGACCTAAGGCTGTGGATACCAATTTTAATGTCATTTTAGAATCTAATCTATTTAGGGTGAAGCTAGGAATCCCTTGGCTAGATTCCATGAATAGAATTGATTCCATCATTCATAAATGTTTGAAACTCTCTCATGAAGGTATTATGCATGTCGTGCACAACACTAGGTATCAACCATTGGTATCCTATGGGGTTTATTCCTTGGATCATTTTTGGCTCACCTTGGTTGTCTTCTTCCCCTCAGAACATACCTACTTTATTGAAACTATGTTAAGTACAAGACCGAGGCTAGGGTGTAGCCGAAAATGACTCACCCTGTAGCACACTAGTAGGCTACCTCCTCCTCTCAAAAGGGGAAGGGGAAGCCTGCCCATGCTTAGGGCCCTTCTTCTTCTCATTCCTCTATTGTTGAACCTCTTGCTCCCTCCCACCCTACTACAGTGCCATTGACTTTCACCCCTAAATGTCTCTTAGGAAGTTCGATGGTGCCTACTTGGCAGAAGGCTAAGCGTGAGGCATTTAAACTTCTTGTCTTACCCACAGTTCCTTGACACATTCTATAAGGTAAGGGGAAAGGTCCCCATGTAGCTACTCCTGCATCTCAACCTCTACAGCCTTCTACTACTCCTACCTCTAAGGTAGTGAATGGGAAGAGGCCCACCACTGAGGCGCTTGAGCCTGCTTCCTCCTTTGTTGTTACATTAGCCTCTCCATCTCTCCCTCTTGTTCTTGTCCAAGAGTAACTTCATCACAAATATCCATGATGGATACTTCGATGGCTGAATAGGAGTCTTTCGTCCCTTCTCAGGTTGTAGCCTCTAGCTCCTAGAGCTACAGAAACTTCCTTGCATGCAAGCACAAGTGTTAGAGGAAGGATCTGGGTGTTGGGAAGACCACCTTGCACAAGAAGGAAGGGGAAATAGCAACTCCTACTTCAACATCTTTTGTTGTGTCCTCCCTTTCTGCCCCTTTTTCTTTAGTTCCCTCCACCTCAATCTTGCTTTTGGCTCCCCCTGCGAGCATAAATGATCCTCACCCCAAGAGGGTGCAAGTATTCATTGCTCCTTTATTTGAGTGTCCCCTTTTGATGTCCCTTTTGGACATCCCACCTTTTTCAAAACCCGTGGACATGTTGAATACCTCGGTGGTGTCTGTCGCGGTTTTCTCCTCTTCTTCTTTGTCCTCTTCTTCATCTATGGGGATCTTGTATCCTCTAATGATGTGGAAGATGGAACACAACCCTAATTATAATGGGGGTCAGAAGAAGGGATCCACTTCTTTGGAAGTTATTCCCTTTTTTGTTTGCATCATCTTAGTGAAAGAGGTAGCCCTGGCATCCCCAAAGTTTGTCACTACTCTCAAGTCTTTCGATGAGGCTAGAAATAGATCTTGGGCACCTCCTCCATCGCTCGTTGAGTTGACACACGACACTCCTATAAATTCCATGTTCAAATATTTGGATGAGGTCCCGACTCTATCGGTGATCTTTACGAGATCGCTAACATTCATCTCATAGGAATTGAGTGGAGAAGACCTCAAGGGGCCTTCTTCCTTGGCTCTTCTTGTAGGAGAGTCGGAGGGTGCCCCCTTGATATTTTTCCCTTGTAGGCTCTTGTGCCCTCCCCTTATAATGATCAAGATTGGGAGAACGATGACCTCTTTGTTGATGAGGACTAGGGGGTGCCTCTTCTTTACTTGTAGATTGGATTGTGTGTGTGTGTTGTGCTCCCCTATGCTTGTTTTATATGTTCCTAGATGACCCTTGTCACCCTCATAGGTGCTTGGATACAAGAGTTTTTTTGTGTCATAAAAATTCTTCTATTTTTCACTTTATTCCTCTCTTTGTCATGCTTTGAATTTCAACAATTGGGGACAATGCAAAGGTTGGAGGAATTTAGGCCTCCCTTCCATGTTGACCTATTTTTTTACATTTCATTTTGTTTTCATGTGCCATTATTCACATGGTTTGATATAGTATGAGATTGATGACAGTTCATTTATATACTATTATTCTATCTATTTATATTTATGAGTAGCTTTGATCCCAAAATATCAGATCCCCCTATCTCTTGTTTGTTATGTCCTTATTGATCCTTTCTTTTTATCTTTCTCTTTTCTTTGCTTTCCTTATGATGTTTTGGTGCTCATGTGTTTTCCCTTGCGTGCACGATAACATTACCATGATTACATCTCATCATGTTCTGCAGGCCACAACATCACTTTCATTCTTTCTTTTCTCTCCATAGGATTTCATGTGCCTTTTGCTTAGTACACACCATCCTAAGGGGGAACTATCATACTACTTTTAATTTCAAAAGGTGTATTCGATGGCCAACGAATCCATCCTTTAAAAACTCTACTTTTTCAAATATTTTTCAAAAATCACATTCTTTAACAAGGATCCATAGATGAATTTTCTTTCATCTTAGATTTGTAAGATAGAATCCAAAATTTCCCTTGCAAGGGAACATCCTTTCTTTCAAATTATTTGATGAAATGAATCTTTCAAAAGGAATCCTTGATATTAGAATCATTGCCGAAAAAATCTATCTCTTTACAAAAATGTTATCACTTTCAAATTGAGTGTCCCTCGAGTGGACCCCTTTTCTTTTGAAGGGTTCCTAAGGGACCCCTTTGAAAGAAATTCCTTCAATTGATGATTGTCTGTGTGACTATTCGCTTATCTACCTATGTGGCTTCTTTTTATTATCTAACATGTTTTTTTTGCGGATTAACATGTTGCTTTGCAGGTGTGCCTATAAAGCTTCTTTGCAATCGACCTTGTAGGACCAAGTACCTATAAGGACCCATCCAAATGTATGGAGCCTCTCACATTCAGCTTCCTTCAGGACCGAGTTCCTAGGGGCAACTTCTTTGAAAGTCTAAGGACTTGTGAAGCACTTACATCATGCAGGATCTCTTTTTTCAACTATGTAGCTCCAAGGACCTATAGAGCCTTTTTTTCAATGTCCATAGGTTTGCAGATCTATGACATGTTTTGTTTAGCTCTCTTCAGGTCAGAGGACATGTGGAGCCATCTCTTCTTCCTGTGCTCTTAGGTGGGTCAGATTACTTCCTTGACAGTTTAGGTATACATTTCTAAACTCTTTCGATCTACTTTACCTCACATCTGGTAGCACATATGTTCTCTAAAGTGGGGGGAAATGTAATGTAGTGAATTTGTACCCCTTAAAAATTCCCCATTTGTATCCCCTACATTAGAAATATTAAACCCGACAATGTTTTTCCACTTCATCCATTTGCATTCCACCCACATGGAGGTTGTTTGTAGTGTTGATAGGGGAATTTTTGCTGGGGACGCTAGTGCGGTGCACGGACATCTACGCGATGTGATGTCGTCTTGATAGGATTCCCTCCTCTAGAATCTACAGGGGCATTACAACTCACCATTAGCAATGCAGTGAACATTCTTACACCTCTTGACCAACCTCAAATGGCTTCCTTCCCCCCATTTCACCTTCAAATAGATTTTTCATTCATTTATTTCATCTTCTACACTCTTCTTCACATCTTCTACTCACTTCCACACACTTTCTACTACACACTCCATTTTTTACAACATTCTCCATTTTTGAAGCTCCAAGATGATACTTTGTTGGATTTCACTCACGTTGTTGTGGTAATGATAGCATCTACAAGCTTGCAAGCTTGCATCTCCCTTCACGTGCTTGAGGGAACCTTGCTTCAGAGGTGATATCCATTTCATTTAGCATTGTCATTTGATTTATGTAGCATATTTATTGTTAGAATTGTGGCATTACTTTCTTTCCATACTTTCTTTATCACATTTTCTATCTCATGGCTATTCTAGCTCTTCGTGAAGGTGGGAACACCGAAACAGGGGTTTGACTGCGGCAAGCCTTGAAACAACCCCAAAAATTTTCCCCATTCTATTGTGTGTAGGTTCACATTCATGTGGAGCTTGTAGGAGGTTGGACCATTCATAAGTTGTATTTATACCACCTTTTACTCTTGTCAACTTCTCCTTTTAAGTTAAAGTATTCTTCTTGCTTTCTCAATAGTTTAGCTCCTTCATATCTTGTCATCGTATAAAAATCTATTTATTAGGTTGTAGTTAGTTCCATGTTAAGTCTTAACCATATTTCATACTCTATGTTCGTACAGACACCAACACCTAACTGGGATGCCAACACATTGCGATGTCATTCATCTTCTATGTTGGTGTCCTCTGGTAGAAAGCTACTAGGGTTATAGTTTTGACTCGAGAATTTTCTCACCTGGTTCCCTAAGCCTCTCAGGTCAGTGGAAAGGCAGAAATACTGAGAGTACTCTTCTTTATCTATCTTAAACACTTCAATTATCCTTAAACAATCCATAGTGTGAGGTAGATCAGGGCTGTTGATTGTTCTAGACCCTCCATGACTTGGGGTCCTGAGTGGTCAATCCCCCTCCTCTACATGAATAATTTTCAACTAGGTCCTAGTTTTAATCATTTTACATACTTAAAAGATTACTGGGCTGATTGTGTAGATGAGTATGGAGTGAGAAGGAGAAGCTAGATGAGGTTAACCTTGAGGAAAATTGTTACATTTAAATTAGATTGGGATTTCCAAGGCATAGATGATGATGAATCTAAAATATTAGACCCCCTTTTTTAACCATATTCAGACTCATCCCATTGTATCTATGGATTAGAGTATCAAATAACAAGAAACTATAGAGGCAAAGACTATAGTTGTATTAAAGAGAACACAAGAATGGGTAGCAAAGAAGAATGTAGAAAAACAAGCTCCTTTGAAATCACAAAACACCTAGCCTCAAGAAGAAATCATCCAAGGACTCTCTTCCTTAGGTATACAATTCTCCCCTACACAAAAAATTCCTTCATAGGGACAAGGTGGTGATGATGGTGAGCCTCTAGAGAAAAAAATGCTAGAAAGGACTTCTGGAGAAGATGCTCCAAAGCCCCCACAATAGGATTAAAAAAAATAAGTAATTGAAGAAGAAGAAGATCTATGGTCAATGTTTCCACTTCCCCCTCTCAGTCAAGTACCTCTTCTTCTCTCAAATATTCTCCTATTAGGGATAGACACACTTCTCCTAGGGTAGATCCTACTCCCCCTTCTTCCCTGGAGATAGGCCATCAACTACTACTCCTTTGAGAAGGTTTTTGCAATTTGGTTCTCCTAGTTCTAGATCGGAAACAACATCCACTACTACTTCATGGCTTGAAAAAACCTTATCCAAGAAAAGAAAAACTTCCCAAGTGAACCTCCCAAAGAATTATCTTGTTGGTCAGCTAGTTCAGAGAACCCCAAATCCGAAGAAGTTGAAAACTACATCTAGACTACTTGAGGATGATAGCACTAGGAATATGTATGTAGAAGTAGCTCATCCCTTTGTACAAAATGAAAAAATCCAAGCTATTACTAGTGATTTTAATGTCACTAGGGTGAACTTGGGTCCTTCCATGAGGGATGTATATATATACAAATTTCAAGTGACAACAACAATGTTGGTGGAAAGGAAAACTAAAGATAAGAAAAGAAAAGATGAACTGAAGAGACAAGTGAATCTTCTAACCAAATGCTTATAATTTGTATTTTGATATTGTTCCACAACCAATTTCCCAATAATAAGATGCTTTCGATCCAATATCATCAATGGGTAAAGACAGTTGATAAAAAAGTAGAATTATAAAGCCTTTGGGAAAGCTATAGAGGAGTGGACTACTAACATTGTAAACAAAGAGAGCCAATTCATTACTGATATGAAGAAAGTGTGTAGAAATATGGATGCTCTAAAATTTTAAGTAGATAAAGATGTCACCTTAGACAAACATGAGGAGGTTGTTTGGAAAACTACCCTTGGTGACTTCAAAGGGATGGTAGAATTAGGCCCTGAAAGGTTGACTAGTGAGAAGATTCTCCCAAATATTGCACACAATTGATGTGTTATATGGAAGAAAAGTATAGAATGGAAGATCTTCATTCTCAAATAGAGTATATAGGATTTTGGAAAAGTACTAACTAAATGTGTTACACCCCAAGTGATATTACCTAATTACTATTAACTTTTTTAGTTAAATTGATTGAATAAATGAATGTGTTTATAGATCTCTACTCCAATGTGTTTTATCAATCTTTATATGAATATGTTTAATGAATTTTGAATAAAAATATGATGAATGAATGATTGATGCACTTTGATATTTTATAATGTTTCTATCTATATGTATGTTGTATATGATTATGTTGTGTTCGGCTAACTACGGTTATGATATGCCAAGTTGAGTGCAGGAACATGTGTTTAATCCTCCAAAAGAGAGGGGAAGTATCACTCAAGAGAATAACTTGGTCTGGTAACCCTTAATGAGCCTAACTGAGTAATCACACACTCGTTTCCTAATTGGTCATATAGAGAGTCAAGTCAGTTTTGGGAAAGGTAAGTGATCTTAGTTATGAATATTGTGATTGAGAATTGAGATTAAGTCTTGATGTCTCGTTTCAATCTTTCCTCGTATGCTTATTATGGTATCAATGAGATATATGCATAAGATGTATATATATGTATATGTGTACATGTCAACTGTAGAATCATACATGTGAGTGAATACATACATAAGTATATGTAGGTAGACGTACCTATGCAAGCTCATGGATGGATCACCCATATGCATGGGGATACCAATTGGACTAAATTGACATATATGTATATATATTATGTATGTATGTATACATCCCATGTATGTATGCCAATATAAGGGATTGTATGTATGAATATTTTATAAAGATAATAAAATAGGGTTACATATATATGTATATGTGGATATATATATTAATTTATATATGTGTTCACTAATGCATTTGACTGCAAAATACGACGAAACTGTCTGACAAAATATGTAAAATTAGATGTTCGTCGGGTGCTTGTAAAATTTGATGTGTAATTTCCAATTGTTTCGAAAGTTTATCCCCGACGTCTGTCGAAATATCGACGAACCTGGTGTTCGTCGAAATGTCGGCTATTATTTTCGTCGAATGTTCGACAAACATGAAAAATTAAAAAAATCAAATTGTGGCCGACATAAAGAAAAGTGAGTTCGCGCCTGATGTATTGCGATAGTGTTTTTCTCTACTTGAGACAGTTTGTGGAGAACTACGAACGATTTTCTTGGGAAAAATAAAAAAAAATCAAGAAGATATCACCAGGTTGAGGGTAGTCATTGTCTTTTTGCGAAATTGATTGTGAAATTCAGTTGTAGTTCGAGGTTTGAAAATCATATTTTAAAGCAATATCTCATCAGATTTCATTTGTAGAGGTTAAGGGTTTTTGAGAATTTCATGTGTCAGTTTTTTGTTGTGTGGAATCACCATAAGATCCTAGCGGAGGAACAAATTCTTGTGACTGTAATTATGTGATCTATAACTATATTGGTCATGTGGCACAGTTGTGCTATAACAAATACATGGTGCATTCATGTGTGACCCAAGTTTAATGTGGCTATGTTGTGATAGAAATGGAGGCACTCATATAATTTAGTTAATTTAGGGAATATAATGTAGGTGTCAATAATCATCATTGGGTGCATTCGGGTTGTCTCAAGTTTAACAGGATAGGATGTAATTATAGCATGATCGAAGAGTGATTACCTCTTGCTACAATAAAGAGCCTATAACTCTGGTTGATATGCAGAGTGGTTGTGTTATATCAATTATGTAGTGCATTCAAGCACAACCCATGTTTAATGGGCTATTCTAGAGAGTGATCAAGATTTTCTAAACCTTATGAATGTTACTTGACATATATTGCATAATCTGGAATTGTAGGAGGCTTTGAAGTATCAATGTATGTATCCCTATGTAGGGTTTAGAATGATTTCTTTTAATTAAAAAATAAATAAATGATGTATTTTCCTATGATTAATAATGTGGAGATCTCTTAAATTTACCCTAGCACACTGTCCTCTTTCGCACTATGTTCATTACTCGAGCTGCTAGGGTTTTTCATTTGACATCTTTAATATCTTCATGATAGTGGCTTTTAAATAGATCTCGGTCTTTTCTTTAATCCTTTTCATTGTAACCCTTGAGTTCCATAATCCACCTTCAATCTCTTCTAAGAATGTTGTCTTAAGCTAGACTGCATAGTATGCATATAAAGCAAGTCCTTCATACCTGCCATTGTTCCAAACCACCACTCACTGCCTTGCTGAAAATGTTGCCTCCATAAGCACAATAGCATGTTTTAAAATCATGGTTGCCAGTGATTGACCATTAAACTCACCACTTTCATCATGAAGATACAATAAAATTTTTGTCTTCAAACTCAAGGCATTGTGGAAGATAACATT
>VDFB02146520.1:0-22593 GCA_007258455.2 Sequoia sempervirens | reverse complement strand
GATCCTTACAGTGATTGGATAGGGCGAGATGAGCAGCCTCCATTGTTTAGCGCAGACGAGATCATGGACTTCGAGAGACAGGCAATGGAGGATGTGGGTGCATCAGGAGATGTAGGGTTGGAGGACATTCCTGAGGATATGGATGCTATTCAGCTAGAGCCATAGGCACAGCCTTCCATGCCAATTGAGGAGCCAGCAACAGTAGCACGGCAGCCACCACTGCCACCACCACGCACACGCAGCAGGACGGGGACCAAAGGACCCACCCCTTCTTCCCTAGCTGCTGCTAGACTAGGGAAGAGGAAAGCCTAGCATGTTGTATTTAGTTACTGTTTAGTATTTGCTTCTAGTTCTAGTTTTATTGTTTTCATGTATCAGACTTTCAGGCTTTTAGCCATCGGCATTACACATGAGAATGCAATTTTGTAATCAATTTACATTAAAGTCAATGAAAATTAATAGAAAACACTTTTGTACTCATTTATTGATTCATTGGATTCATCTTGTCATTGAATTTTGCAAAACAAATGTCTTTCTAATGAAATTTAAGCAATTTTTTAATTTCTCGAGTTTTTGCCGAGTTTTAAAAAACTCTCCAATTTTTCCCTTAGCAAGTTTTTTGTTGGAGCAAGTCTTCCAACTATGGTAGAAACAATCACTAACCAACAGTTGGGTAAATCATTTCTACAAGAGATGATTTCCCTCTAAATTTTACGAGGTATAGCTTCCTCGTCTGATAAAGAAATATCTTCTTTTCTGAGTTTTAAACTTCAATGTGGGTATGCTTTTAACCAAAAAGCAAGAAAGGCTAAAACACCAAAATTAACGAAATTTTATAAATTTTACCAATGAATCCTTATTAAGTATGATTTAATTTATAAGAAAACAATTAGGACACAGACTAATTGCATCCCATAAAGCATAAACTGGTGAAATTATTAACCAAAGATAATTTTGAAACTCAAACGGATCAAATGACTAAAAAGACTCACATTCACACAAAAATGCGATAACCACATAAACCAATTATAACAAATTTCATTTGTTCAATGATCCAAACTGATAGTTCACAAACATACAATCTTCGAGTTTCAATTATCTTTGTCTATTTTTTCTTTCCAAAATTTATTTTTTCCCTTACATTCAATAACATCATGACATATACATACAATTGCATAAGCATAACCACCTCTTGAAAATAACTGAAAAAATAAGATAAAATCCCTTAAACTTCTCAGGGCACTAATATTCTTTTACAAAATATAATCAAAAAAAACAAAAGACGTTACTGAGGTGGCATATTGTCAGCATTCCCTTCTTGTGATGATTGACCAGCTTGATTGGCAATCTTGGCTTTGTAGGTATGGAAAGCTTTGATAATAGGGGGAATCTCACCATGCTGCAAAATAATTACATTTGTAGTCCTTAGTTTCCACAAAGCTTTGTTTCCCCATGTCAAATCTAGTTTGCTAGAGGATGCAGTTGCATGCCCAAGGAATTGGGATAAAGAGAAGTCAATGCTGCTTAATCTTCTCATGCTCTCCATGTTAAAAGTTTGCTTGTCTAAGAGGTTCTCGATCAATTCTTTGAACTTTCCTTTTAATGTTTCCACATCCTCATCTTGGGAATCAATTTTTCTCTGGACGTGAATGCCTATGCTGGAAAGGTTCTTCTAAATTTCTATTTTCATATGGTTACATTCTTTTCACAATTTGATTTTTTTTAATACATTCTATTTCAAAATTGAAAGTTTCCATTTGACACTCTTCTTCCACATAAAGCACCTGCCATCATCGTTGCTTGGTACTATATGCTCGGCTACCAATTTATCTGCCCCCAAATCAACCATTTCCTTGAGATCATTATCAATTTCCAACCAAATGGATTCCTCATGTTTGGTGGGAGCAATCTCATTATCAATCTCTACTTTCAACACTTCAATATCTTCACAAATCTCTTTCATGTTTGTGATGAACTTCATTCCCCTAACTAGGATATCCTTGGTCCAATCTTCTATGACCTTCCCATAAGTCTTGTAAACATGGATTTTCCTGACCATCCTTTCCCACTGATGAGCTTGGATCAAAAGGAGTACTTAACTAACTGATTGGTTGAGGGGAGGCATCAATCAATGATTATAAGCAATCGATCAGGATCTTTAACTGATGCTTCAACTCATCTTTGGTTTGTTTATCCCTGGTTGTCCTCTCCACAAGTCTGGCAGTCGTCACATGAAAGTTGTGAACATCCCCATCCCTGATAGAAGGCCCCAAGTTAAATTTAGTGATGTTGGAATCACTAACAATTGCTTGTCCTACATCCTTTTGTGCAGAGGGATGTGCTACTTCCACATACATATTCCCTGTATCAGTATCCTCCATCAATCTAGATGTAGTTTTTAATTTCTTGGGCTTGGGAGTTCTCTGAAGTAACTAGCCAACAAAATCCTTATCAAGAAGACTCAATTGAACAATTGTCCTCGTTCTGGAGAGGGTTTGTTCTAACCAAGAAGAGGAGGTAGGAGAAGTCACAGATTTGGTACCAGGAGATGCAAAATGTAAAGCTCTCCTAAGGGGAGGAGTATCAGAGATATGCACCTCAAGAGAAGATGGTGGAGTAGGCACTACCCTAGGTGAATCTTGTGGTATATTTGGTGGAGGAGAATTAGGGGAAGCATGAGAAGAAGAAGAACCACTTTCTTGAGATGGAGATGAAGGCACATCTATAGTTTCTTCTTATGTTACTTATTTCTCTTTTTCTTTTTGAATTTCCCTTTGGGCAATATCCCCACAAGTCCTCTCAGGAAGCCTTTTCTCTGGAGGATCCTCATCACCATCTCCTTGTCCTCTTGAAACCGTTTGTTGAGCAAATGAAGTTGGTCATGAAGTAGAAGATGATTGGGCTTGACCTGTTTCTACTTGTGTTTGAGTATCTTGAGACTTTGAAGGCACTGTGGCAGATTTTTCTGCAATCTTCTTGGCCACCCGGTCCTAAGTTCTTTTGATTACCACTGTAGTTTTTGCATCAATACTTTCAACTTCTTTAATACTCCAATCGATTGACAAAATTGGTTGCGTTTGTACATGGTTGATAAAAATTGGGTCTACTAGATCCGATTCATCATCTTCAATACCTTGGATATCCCAATTTAATCTGAACGTTCCAATCTACCTTAGTGACAATCTCATCCAACTTCTTCTTCGGACTTCATATTATCTGCACAATTAGCCCAATAGTCTTCTAAATGCGGAATGTGGTAGAAACCTGGCCCTAAATGCAAATTGTCCTTAATGAAATTTTTACTGTCAAAAGGAAATCTCCTTTCATAAAATTGCATAGAGAACTTCACTAAGTCCTTCTCAATATTGAGAGCATCAAACATAAATTTACAAGAATAGTAACCAAGGTCGATAGGGAATTGGATACCTGCCTTTTTCCTTTCTTGGCACCTTTTATTCATCTTAGCCACCTACCTATATACCTCAATGAGAACAAACTTTTCCTCTGCATACTTAAGCAATTTGTAAGGTAGTCCATCAAATCCCCCAATTATGATATATGTGAATCTCTGAAACTATTTGAAATGGTTGTCGTATGTATCAATTAGTTGAACAGCCTCTAGAGAAATCCTTAAACCCATATCTCCTTGGATCTCCCTTACCATCCTCATAGTAAATGCATCATTTACTCGTCTAAAACTCCTGAAACTCCTTTCCAATTGGAGTTGATGTGATGTCCCCGCTCTAGTCAGTTCTCGGGAACAATATGTTAGCCCTTTATTGGACCCTTGTGGGCTAGCTGGATTGGTTAGAGGGTCAGTGGTACTTTCTGGAGAGTTGGATCGTTCTTGTTTTTAGAGCCCGTGATTGGTTCCACAGGCGTTAGCGGTCGCGAGTCGACAATTTGACAGCGAGGAATATTTGGTGTTTTGAGTGAGTTATGGGTTTTTAAGTGATTTAAATATTAATTGACTTAATATTTAATTATAAAGTCAAATTGATTTTATACTTTTCAAATCACTTAAATATTCTCTAAAAAGTGATTTTATATTTTAATCACTTAAAATATTAAAGGCGCCCAAATATTAAGTCATGACTATTGAAAAAGACTTAATATTATTTTAAAAGATTTTAATGATGGCAAAAAGGGCGTATCTTCTTGGAAATGCGTGCCTTCCTTATATAAGGCATTTTTGGCAATGAGAAACTCACCTTTTGATAATTTCGACTTTGCCTTGTGTTTCTTCCTGTGCATTCTCCTGTGATCAGGGTTTGAACAATTTTCCATTGAAGAACGATTCCTCTTCGATGTTGAGCACTCTTGAGATTGTGAGAGATCAATCGAATCAGTGCAGTTGAGAGCTTCATTCAGAGGTTCTACATGATTCAGTCAGAGTATTATATACAGATTTCCTGTTGATTGCAATAAGAAAGGGGTTTCTTAACTTGTGGCGTCCTCTTCATCGGATCTGTGGCTCCAGCAGGGTTATTACTTCTCTTTCTTCTTGGCCGTACGACTTGCATTGGGATTTGTGCCCTTTTAGAGAGGCGTGTGAAGGGATTTGTTGAAACGCCTTCCTTTTGGTTGCTTTTTGACTTCCATCTTTGGCGTCTATTGTTCTCAAGGACTTGTATCCAGTTTCGAAGTAGGAGAACTCAAATCTGGAGGCTAGGCGTCCTTTAATGTCAGTTTTCACCATTCTTGGCTGGCGAGCTGGCTTACTGTTTTAAATAAATAATTTGGAACCCTTTTGGTATGTCTATCATTTGCAATCTATTTGTTTCAGTTAAATAATGTCTTCTACACTTTCATTCTGAGGAAAATAGTGCAAATTTACATTTTATAAGCATTTATGCTGTGTGCCCCTTCTCTTCTGTCTATTAAACTTTCTCTAAAAATCTAAAATAACACATTAAGACTTAAGAAAACACTGGGGTTTGGGTTGAGAGCCAGCAGGCTCATCACAGTTTGAGTATAGTAATTATAGACTTGGATTGTTTCATCATGAACCTCAACTAGTCGCAAACCTGGCCAAGGTCTTGTACACACAATAGCATAGAATAAATAAGAAGACATATAGGACCTGTTTAGTAGAAATTGAATTATCATCAAGTGCATCGGATCACTAATAAGTTGAGCCCAATCCAGATATTGTTCACCATGAATAATTATTTGGATGAAGAAGTACATCCAATCTTCAAAGTCGTGGGATTTTTTATTACCTTTTAGTCTATGCAGGATAACTATCATGTCTAAAATCTCATCCACAAAGTGAGTCCTATGCAGCTTTTTGGGTAGCTGAGATTTGCCTTTCTTTGGGGTAGCAAACCATTCTCGAGCAATTACATTTTTATATTGACCTTTCTTCTCTTGAAAACATTGGTGAGAAAGGATAAAATTGAAATTTGTGTACTCTTCTCTCTCTAGTAAACGTAAGCATGAGGCAAAAGTATCTTTGTTTACCTTAACGACCAATTGATTATCATTTGTTCAGATTTCTCTTGTATTGGAATCATGATGATTTATGCACTCTATGACTAGGTTTGTACATTGCACTACCACAGGAAAAGCTACGGCTTGTAATAACCCACTCTCTATTAATCGTTGGGTTATATGGGACCTATCTTCTTTTCCAATTCTTTCCCAAAATTCATCCAAATGTGCCCTAGCTTAGTGTCCCCAATTTCTAGTAATGTGCTTGACAATCCAAACAAATGCTAGTAACCCAAGTACTTATATTTCATAATGACCATGATTAAGTGAATGCAGCTACGATTGTATTCAAAAAACAATTTAACAGAATGCAGGAGTCGAGTTTACAAAAACTCCCCTTTATACCACCTCACAGCTAGCTAAGAGTATATTTCCTTATAGAAAACTAGGAGAAGAATTTCACTGTACCTTTAAATTAGGATTGATTCTTATGGATTTCTCCTTGCATGTCCTTCACGATTCTACTCTTTCGTTGTTTGCAAATTCACTCTTGAGCTCATCAAAATGAATTTCTTTGGCAATATAATCTCTATATAAGCACTCATAGTTAATGCTTTGGCATGGTAGGTGAGCATTAATGGCGTGCCTAAAATTTGGCTCGTGTAAGTTTTATCATTTCATATTCACTTTCACTACTTTTTGAAATTTTGAAAAGGAACAACTATGAAAGTGTGTCGGAGAAAACATTGGTTTCAAAAACCTTGTCAAGTTCTAATAGAGGTTTCCAAACCTCTATAACCATCTCAAGACCGCACCTTGAAGAACTTCCATAAAAGTAATCCCATTGGCTTTTCTTGAGGCTGTGGAAACCTTGTCGAGTTTCGACAAAGGGTTCGAAACCTCCAAGAAATTCTAAAATGCTTACAAATTCCTTTAGTTTCTCAACTTTTGATAGAATGAACAATTTTCTTTACTTATGTCGGCCTTTGATTAGGTTGTGGAAACTTTGACCGAACCCGACAGGGTTTCAATAACCTCGTCAATAGCCAATGGCGCACAAAGGCCACCATCAAAATGACATGAACTTTAAAGTTGTCGAGATAATATATGGTTTTGAAAACCTTATCGGAAACCGACAAGGTTTCGAGAACCTCATCAGAGCCCGATAACCAACAATGTACTTTTTCATAAGGCTTGAAAATGGCTAGTGAAAAAGGAGGTAACAAAAGGTAAGAAGTCTTTGGTTTGCAAATTGAAAAAATCTTTGTATGATCTCAAATAGTCTCCTATTTGATACTAGAAGTCTGACTCTTTTGTGTTGGGTTCAGGATTGATAAGATCCAAATCAAATCATTGCATTTATTATAAGATGGACGGTGATTGATTCCTTGTTATTGCAATGCATATTGATGATATGATTTTTTATAACAATAAGAATGTGATTTGTGGAAGTTTCAAGCTTTATCACAATTTGAGATGAAGGACTTGTGCACTACCAAATATATCTTGGGTATGGAGATCAAAAGAGATACAGTGAACAAAAATCTTTGGTTAGGCCAAAGACTCAATGTTGCAAAGATTCAAGATGATAGCTTGCAGAACACTATGTGATTCTATTTTGGTGGGGATTAAGTTATGTGTATAACAATGTCCATCTACACCTAGTGAGATGGAGGACATGGCTCAAGTACCTTATGCTAGTGTTGTGAGGATTTTGATGAATGATATGGTATGCACTAGACTAGACATTTCCAAGAAATGGGAGTCTTGAGCCATTTCATGGTTATTCCTAGACGGGTTCATTGAGATTTAGTTAAGAGGGTTTTCAAATATTTGTGGGGTACCTCCGAGTACTCTATCTCCTACCATGGTGATTCTATAGGGGACCAACAATCAATGGATATTCACAGATTTGTGGATTCATATTGGACAAGGGATCTTGCCAGCAAGATATCCACCAATGGTTTTTTTCACCTTGTTCTATGGTGCTATTAGTTGGATGAGTAAGCAACAAGTTGTGATCACTTTGTCCACTACAAAGACAGAGTACATGGCAGTTACTCATGCCTATAAGGAGACCATTTAGTTACAAAGATTATGTTGCAGAGTGCCCTTTGAAGAGAGCTCCAAAGTGTCCTTTGCAAAGAGTTCCAAACTAAACTCTGAAGTGTCCTCCAAAGTGAGCTTTGGATTGTGCCCTACAATGTGCTTCGAAGTTGGTTTTAACTACAAGGCGATTAAGAATGGATAGAGAATTGGTAATCAAAGTGCCATATGTCTAGCGAAATTCCGAACCTTTCATTCAAGGACAAAACATATTGATGTCCAATCAAATTTTGATCAAGGCATAGTAGAGGATGGGAGGGTGATGTTAGAGAAAGTTAACACTTCGTAAAATGTTGCAAATGCATTAAAAAACCTAGTGATCATTTTATCCATTACAAAGGCTAAGTACATGGCAGCTACTCACGCGTATAAGGAGGCCATTTAGTTACAAAGATTGTGTTGCAAAGTGTCCTCCAAAGAGAGCTCCAAATTGAGCTCCAAAATGTCCTCCACAAAAAGCTCCAAACTAAACTATAGAGTATCCTCCAAAGTGAGCTTTGAATTATGCCATATAGTGTGCTTAGAAGTTTGTTTTAACTACAAGGTGATTAAGAATGGATAGAGAATTGGCACTCAAAGTGCCATATGTCTAGCAAAATTCCCAACCTCTCATGCAAAGACAAAACATATTGATGTCTAATACAATTTTGTTCAAGACATAGTAGAGGATGGGAGGAGGATGCTAGAGAAAGTTAACACTTCACAAAATGTTGCAAATGCATTGAAAATGCTAGCTTTGATGGTGTCATGGGTCTATGGGTCTCTCAACCACCAACAATTAGATGATAGTTTTGGTGTTCCCTTTTTGCTCTTGCAAGGTGTTCAACAAGTGGGAGAATGTTGGCAAAAAGTGTTTCAACCTTACATTCTTAATGTTCATATTTATTAATTGTTTACATTATTTGTATTTATTTATTATTTTGTCGTCACATGAGGAGTGGGGCATCCCACTTTGAGGTGGCACTCTTTGCCATGTGTTGGCCATCTTCGAATGAAAGAAGTTGTAAGTACATCTAAATGTCATTATGACATTGTAAGGTGTGAGTTACTTATGACAAATTCTTTTAACACATAAGAACATGATTATAGTGAGATACATTGGAATCTTGCCCAATAATATGACAATCTTATGATGTATGTCAAAGAGCATCTTTGAATGCATAATGAAGACAAATTGGGGTGCCAAAGTTTTGGTGATCAAATATGACAAGTAATGACAATGTGTAAGGAATATGCCAAAAATATCCCAAAAGACCAAGACAAGGGAGGCATTGGAATTTGTGCCATGGGAATTGGGTGCCATGCCTCCTTTGGGATTGCACATGATTTTCCAAAACCATTGATTGTTTTCTAGTTTGCGCTTCATCTATTTATTAGTGCTTGGAGATGGATTGCATGGTTGATTTTGTAGGTGCCATTATGCTATTGGAATTACTCCAAATTTACATGCTAGTGATACTCTTGTAGAGGCGTAGCCTAAATATTGTATTGTAACCATTGTTGTTGACTAATATAGTTGATCTTGTTTTTGAAGTGTAGGGTTTTTCTCTTTAAAGGGGTTTCCCCATGTAAATCTTGTGCTATGGCATATTTTCTTTTGTATTCTTTTCTATAACTATAAAGATTAAATTTGTTTGCACATACATCTTCTCAATGATTAATCTAGGAAGCATTTTCCACACCTCTACTTCCTTTCACTAATGACTCAAAATATCATTGCAATGATATTGTAAAGGTTGAAAACAAAAGGTAAAAAGAATAGAAAAGCCAAGAATCATGTTTCCATAGATAGAGAATTTGCAATCTAAGAACAAAACCCTCCAATATTCTCACTAGACAATGCAAATATTATTGTGAGGAAACCCAACTAATACTTTTTAAGAATGTCAAAATTAAGAACTAGAGATGGAACAAACCAAATTGAACGGGGCATTCCTAAGAATTGAATATTGAAACATGATCTTTCCAGTCAAGAACTTGCCATTGAAAAGCAAAATATCAGAAAATGTTGGTGGAGAAAGGATATTGCCAAAAATTGCTTTAAGAACTTCAAAAATTTGATGAGGTTTTAATGATCTAAAACCTTGAATGTTGCTAAATCTACAACCTAGGAAAGAAACAATGTTATTAGTTGGACTATGCCATCACTATAAGAATTTCATAAAGGCATATTAGGGCTTCAAATGCCAAAACCAAACAAAGTCTATAAGAAAAGGAAAAGAAAAAATTGTTTGAGATCATATTGCCTACTGCTACCAGATAATTCTCACAAGGATACTGCTCCTGCAGCCAATTCTGCTTGGATTTTCCAAACCATCTATTCAGATTGAAATCAACTGTAGATTGTTTGACATGTCCAAAAGATGCCCAATTCCTAAATACATAAAGGGGAAGTGTTTTGAAAATGCTGAAACACGCACATGGCAGGAGATGCAAAATCAAACATTGTGTTTCGGGACATTTCTGGATGGATATCTTTCGTGTCCAAAAATGTTTCGGGACATTTTGGAAAATCAAACATTGTGTTTCGGGACATTTCTGGATGGATATCTTTCGTCCATGGCAGGAGATGCAAAATCAAAATTGTTTGAGATCATATTGCCTACTGCTACCAGATAATTCTCACAAGGATACTGCTCCTGCAGCCAATTCTGCTTGGATTTTCCAAACCATCTATTCAGACTGAAATCAACTGTAGATTGTTTGACATGTCCAAAAGATGCCCAATTCCTAAATACATAGAGGGAAGTGTTTTGAAAATGCTGAAACACGCACATGGCAGGAGATGCAAAATCAAACATTGTGTTTCGGGACATTTCTGGATGGATATCTTTCGTGTCCATTAAGTGTTCATGAATAACCTAAAGGAAATCAAAAGGATCTCTAGGTCATGTTTGAATATTTGTCTGAGTGAATGTCTGTAAGGATATGCCTCCCCTAGGTTTTAGGCTTTTACTTTTAGGAACCTAGAGAGAGAGTTCTTTATCTGAGCTGTCCTTAAGAAGATTTTGCAAGTTATTATAAATTTATGTCATCTGTTGGATTCATTATAAGAGATAAGTTGATAACAGGGCTTATTGCCATGAAGCTTTTGTCAATAGGGTCTGTATTTCCTCACCTCTTGAGGCATCAAGCTTTTGGGGACCAAAAGCCTCGCAATTGCTGAGGTGTGATTTGAACTGGATCATGAAGAATGTTGTCCCTCAATTTGATTGAGACAACCAGACCAACTTCATAGTTTGCCATATGTATGAGTAATGAAATATTTTCAGGCATGCTCACACATACAAACAAGTTGAACAGAGTCAGAAAACAGATGCAGGAAAGCCTAAGGATGATCCAAACACAGTGGAACCTGTAACAATTATTGAATTAACTATAATGACAAATTTGGCAGGTCCTGGATACACAGATTGAATTGGTACATGCTGAATTCATCCAGTTGCAGCAGGAAGAATACAGGTTGATTCAGCAGCTTCAGAATCCAGCCTCACATTAAGACGCATAAATTTTTAGCATTCAAAATGGAAGGCAAAAGAATTGCAAAAAATGATCAAAAGATTCATGCTAATCTTTGACTTCATCCACTGGAGTTTAGATGATGAACCTTTCATGTCCAATAGGTTTAAATGAATAATCTAACGAAAATGAAGATCTCTAGATCATATTTGAATATCTGTCTGAATGGATATCCGTAAAGGAGCATCTCTTCTAGTTTTTAGTAATTTGAAGAGAGAAAGAATCTCGTCTCAAGTTATCCTCAAGAAGACTTCTGCAATTTGCAATTTGAAATACAAACTAATGTAATCATTCTGAGTTATAATGGACATTACATGTCGTGAAGATATTGCCTATGGGGATGATGTTTGACAATGGATGTGCTTGTCGCCTGATTGATTTGGGTTCTGTGTAATCTCTTGTTCAACCTTCCCTTTCTATCCTTGAGGTTCTTTATGCGAGAATAAACAAGCTGTAAATCTGTGATTCTCTTCTTTCTAATTGTATATTTGACAATTTATGAACTGCCCAACTCTGGATTCCAAGTTTTAAGGACCTTTACACACCTACACTGGAAGATCATTAGCACCAGCACCTACGTTTCTGGTAACCTTAGTTAAAATATGTTTCGATTGGCAAGGGAATGCATCATCAAGCTTAGATTATCATTTAGCTTAGAATTTTTGTTGCAATGGGAGCTTCAACTTGTGGCATCATTATTATAACAATTGTTGCGCCTGCCATACCACTAAACAATGTCCACTAGATTGGCAATTTTGGAAAGAGAAAAAATTCCCTTTTAAACTGGGTGAGGTTATGGGTCGCCTTTTAATGCAGTGTGGGGTAACCTTTTAGACCACATTCTTAAAATTTATCACAACTCCCTAGAGTGGATCAAATAACTGGTGCCCGGGATGATATATATTCATTCGAAACAGCTTGGAATGAATTTACGCCATCCCATACACTAATTATTTAAACAACTTTAATGAGCTTCATTGGTCACACCACATGTACTTCTTGGTCTGCATTATTGTGATAGAAAATTTGACCCTGAGTTACACTGCTACAAATGTTCCCCACTCCAGTACAACATAGCCCCTTATGACGGTAATTAGCAACATTAGCACAATTCATTGCCTTTATTTTGTAGTTTATGAGAGTACTGCTTTGTCTTTTAAACTAAATTCGTGTTCATTGAAACTAAGGGCAGTGTTGGGATAAGCAATGAATAAAAATCATACCGTATAATGCAAGGGCGAAGAAGACTCTGCAAATAACTTGCCCTGGAAAATTTGAACCCTGGGATTAGCTCTTCTGTTACAGCTGCACCACCCAACAAGTGGCGCCTCTCCAGAACAGCCACCTGGAGGCCTGATTTAGCTAGGTAAGCAGCAGCAGTCAGGCCATTATGACCTCCTCCAATCACCAAAGCATCCCATTTCCTGTTACGATGGCATCAAAAAAGAAATGCTGAAAGATAACGGCAACATATGTATATGGTATTCAAAAATAGTCGGAATGATATAAAAAAAAAATGATGGAATAAAACAGCAATATATAGTATTGAATCTTTTTGAGTTTCTTTTACCTCTGAGCCAAGAAGTTAGTGCCTTTAAACTTGGCATCAATGATGAAAGAAGACGAAAAGGGCCTTGAAAATGCCACTTTATTCAAAATCTTCATTAGGGGTGTCATGGTGTTCTGTGCTAACCCTGAACTGAAATGGGTTCTACGGATGATAAATGAATTTACACACAAATTTCATGTCCTCGCAGATATATATATCCCGCTCAGAAACTTTGAATAGAGTATTGCATATTCTTTATTGGCAGATTTGAGATGCAAAAGCATTTTCTTTTTGTGCAGACTGTTGATTTTGTCTCATTATTGAACCGTTTTAAGATTACATTCGATCAAATTCTTGAGAGATGTGAGATGATATTTGAACCTTTTTTTCTCTAAATTTAAATTGTGAGTGGATGGGTGGTGGTGGTTCTTGTTTTTTCCCTCGCTTAGTGTGAAAATATTCCATTTTCCTTAACTAGTGTAACGGATAAATGTGGATCCCTATATTTTTTATACTACCTATTGTTTTGTAGTTATCGTAGATATATATTAATGATTTTTTATTTACATAATTTAATATTTTAATTAACATTTAATTTTGAACCAATCAAGTAATTTCCATTCTAATTTGTATGTATTGGCCTCTCCAAACTCATTAGTAGCACAAAAGAAAGGCACTTCATTTAATTATTAGAGCATGAAAGGACATAAATCTATATTATAATAATCTATCACAACATACATCATTATCACATGTGTGGTGTGTCTTCAAATTTGTGCATCAACAAAGGTAATTGACTCATTCAGACAAGTTGATGTCATCAACCTTTTGCCTCCAAACAAGACTTAAATCATGCTTCTAGTGACAAGTCTTCAAAGATAGGGATAGGAACACAAACAAGTTAGTCTACAAGTCCATGGTAGTAAAAGACCATGTCACAAGTTCAGCATAGTTTACAAAGTAGGAAATATCGATAATGGTGTGTTATGTTATTCGATTATCATATTATCACATCTATCACAATATAGAAGTTGGTAGCTCTCTTATCGCTCTTGTCATTTATTTTTTCACTTACCTCTAATAAACTAGATATTATTATTGTTTATTGTTTGTTCATTTAATTAGACTCTAAATCAATGATACGGTGTGCTTTATTTACCTACATTTTGATGGACTCAACATATATCAAACATGCAACCTTCTAGGACGTTCATCTAAAACACTGTCATAAAAGCTAAGTAATTTCTACTCTTCCTTTAAGAAAATCAAACTACTTATTTCTATATCTTACATCATGTCCTTTCCCTTACATAATTTTATTTCACATGGTATGTCTTATGCCACCACTTTTAAGTGATGATGACATGTTGCATGGTATTCATCCTATTGATCTTTCACAATGACAACATATAACTAGTTTCCTACATGTCACTTTTATATGAACAAAATAAATTATAAAACATCATTTTGTGTTTACATGCTTTATTAATAACCTCTTTTTTTCTAATATATGTATGCATTAGGTATTAATTAAACTAAAATTAGATGCATATGTTATGCAAGTCATGTTCAAATGGTATATATATATATATATATATATATATATATATATATATATATATATATATATATATATATATATATATATATATATATTCTATTAAGAGGATTACCACCTCGAAGAATGCGGACATAATACACGAGCACTATATTGCTATTTCATGTGGATATTAATGTATTATGTTTATTTTATTTTCAAGTTCTTCACAAGTGGTACCGGAGCTCTTTCTAGGGTGATTTTTCTAGTAGCAACAATAGTTAGTGCCTTTTTGCAGCTACCCATTATATGAGCTCTCACATCACCCTTATGAGATCTTGGCGATCAAAAAGTTAAGAAAGTAGTAGGGTGCTAGCCTTTTTTCCCTAAAAAATGTGTAGCAGATTGTCTAGGTTAGAACCATGTGTTGGGAGTTCTAAAATATCCTCAAAATAGGTCATTATCAGCTAAGCTAGGTTTCTTATAAAGGGTCTAGTGAAGTAAGAGATGTTTTTACCTCTAATATCTAAGCCTCAAAAAAATAATCCTATATTCCTTTGAGCTTTCATGTTCCTTCAATTATATTAGAAGACTCTCTAGGTTAGGAGAAGCCTCACCATAAGAAGCCATTAGTGATTTGAACTTTATAATGCACTAGTTAGTGATTAGCTTCATGAGGTTATTCTTATCATGTCTCTGAGATGGGATAGTGGAATCCTCCATAATTAGAGCTCTAAAATAATGGGATAGCTCACTATTACAAATGAGACAAGTATTAAAAATCTGAGAGCCCATGAGTGAAACAAAATCTTGTCTAATATTTCCTTAGTTTACCCTCATTATACACAAATCTAGGCATATAGACAATTAGATTTTGAGCAAAGTGAGCATATCATGGTCAGAAACTTGAGAAGCTTTATCACAATACATGAATGGGCCAACACATTGCATTATTTAGAAACCATATGGTAGTCTCTAGATTACAATTTTTGTTTCAATCATAATAGCAGGTTTAGCTCCTATACAATCTACTAATTCACGACTTCCAATCCAAAATTCTCCCAATTTGGGAATAAATTGCTAGTTCTATCTAAAAAATATACCCATGGGGTATTATCTATAAAAAAGGAAATAGAAAAAATTAAAAAAGAGCTATTTTTTACCCCATTCAAGCAATTTGGGTAGTTTTTCTCTTCATCTAGACACATACCCCGTTATAATTGTCTCTCATACATAATTTTTTTTATATAACTCCAATAACCCTTATAGTAACACTAGTGTCCACTATGGCTAGTGGTTGCATATCCTGATCTACTAACCAAATATTTCTTTGGAATTGGTTGCAAATAAAGTATGTCAATTGTAGTCTAATATAGACAATTTTCTCCAAGCTCAACAATTTAGACAAGTTTGATGACTTGGACAATAGGTTAAGTACCCTAGTTGTAATATATATGAACATCTTCATATATCTCCAGCATAATTCATATTTTTATATGGATTAAAACTCTAACACCAACGGTTTTTCCAACCTTTAGAACCATGATAGGGCCTAAAGCAAATTTAGACTTTCCAAATTTTGATGGCATAAACCCTTCCATTTGGTTATACAAAGTAAAGTAAGTAACTTTACAATCCATCAAATCCATGTAGGTCAAAATCTCTTTATTGACTCTTTGCCCAAGTGAAGCATATAAATATTCAATGGTTGGAAAATCCCATCCTTTTCTTACATGGTTAGACTTTCATAAGGAGATTCTCAACCACTTTGATCCAAGAGTGTGCAAATACTCTACTATAAATTTAACTAAATTATACTACACATTTAATCTATGATTACCATGTTAGGAATATGGAATGGATGCATAACCAATAATTTTTTTAGAGATAAAAAAATTTTAAATTTTAAATGAAAACATAAATATAGACCAAAGAATTCAATAGATGTGCAAATGTCAAGATGATAGAATTGCATTAGCAGCTCAAAAAGAGAAGTTGTATAAAAGAGTGAAATACAAGCTAGGTAGTGAGTTTTTAAATATGCTTAGGGAGAGGCTATAGGTGGCAAGTCCAACCAATAGGGAGTAACCATGAATTAGTCTAAAAATAATAAGCATAACTCCCTTATAGGATGATGACACCTCAAAACACCATCAACTAATTAAAATCACTTTATTAACCTAAGAAAAAATAATAAAACTATAAGAAAAACCTAAGACATGCGAAAAATAAATAACCCCTATGGAAAATTAAAACCTACACTAACACCCCCCCTTAAGCGTAGATTAGGTGGATGGAAAGATGAGTTCTATAAAATGAATCCTATTGAGATACCCATGTACACAAATTTCCCCCCAAAGAGAAAATCCCCCCCAAAAAAAGGAAGTATGCCCCCCATAATAGAGATAGAAAGAGGACTAAGAAGTCCCCCAAAAGAGGACACCTGTTGTACCCCCATAAGGCTCACAAATGAAGGAACTTTATTTTAATGAAGACTTTGGTGAAGATGTCTACACTATGTTTTGATGTTGGATAGTACAAAAGAACAATGATGTGACCATGATCAAATCCCTAATCCAGTGCATATACATATCTCAATATGTTTGGTCTTTTGATATGATGGACTGGATTCCTATATATTTGTATTGCATTTTAGTTATCATAAAAGATGATTGTAGGCTTACAAAATGGATAGAATATTCTAAAGCCAAATGAATTAAGTAATTACATTAACAACTCCTCAATACTTGACCTCTATAGATGAAAGAGAAATTATAGATTTCTTTTTTCTTGACCAACAAATTGGATCGGAACCAAGTGAGAAACAATACCCTGAATTTCACTTGTGATCCTAAGAATCACCCACCCAATTTGAATCTATATGTGTCACCAAGTCAAAATCCACACTTCTTGCATATTGAATCCATAACTATAAGTACCCTAAATATAGCAGATAATTTGTTTAGCTACTTTCTAGTGCATCTCATGTGGCTCCTAGATGAATCAAGATACCATGTCTACAACATATAAAATAGCAAGTCTCATTTGAGTTAGGTAAATGAGACTCTCGAGACAAGCTATTGATATAAAGTGTCGTCAACCAAGGGTGAAGAACATTATGCCTCAAGTTTGACCCCTGATAAAAATAGAGTCATGTAGGCTTACACTTAACCATGCAAAACTTTGAGAGTGTATCAAGTTCTCATTATTAGTGCATATATTATTTTATGCATTATACACATGGAATTAACCCTAGTTAGGTACCCCAATTAGTGAGAGTTAGCTTGCCACTACTTGTGAGTCTTGAGGGACTTAACTCACCAGCTATTTTAGTTAGAGGAAATTAACTACCTAGTTAACTCCACTATTTAAGGTGGTGATTTATCCCATTCCTTATGTTTGTATGTATCATTAATGGCTTAATTAATATGTTGATGTCTATTTTTAGTCACATGTATTGTTTGTATTGTTTGTATGTATTTCTATGTTTTCAATCTCGCAAGTAGGAGTGTGTATTTGTCTAACTTATGTGGTTTGTTGGTACAAGCATTCATTCTAGTGATATGGTAAAATTCTACATGTAATTAAATTGTGTAATGAAGATATTAGAAGAAGAGTAAGTGATCTCAGTTTGTAAGAAGAAATGCAATAGGCCCAAGTCTAACATCAAAAAATATCATGGAGGATAATTTTCACTACCTGAATGGTGGATGATTAACTCCATGTGATAAATAATTCAATTACATAGCAAACCAAAAATACGAGTATCATCCTACTACAAAATATAAACATTCATATCAAAATAGCATCGAGTGAACCCAATCGTCGAAAGGAAGGAGTCCATCATGGCATACCAAGCTTGAGGGGCCTATTTGAGGCCACAGAGAGACTTTGAAGATGAATTTTACAAATGAGAGACCCTATACAAATCCCTAGGGTTACTCGATGTATATCACCTCTTGAATATCACCATAAAGAAAATTACTATTCACATCCATCTAATAAACTTCTCATCTATGGATTGCAACAATAACAAGGATAAGTTGGACGGAATTTATTTTAGAAACTAGTGTAAAATTCTCAAAGTATTCAATCCCAATAACCTAAGAGAATCATTTGGAAATCAAGCAAGCCTCATGCTTATCAACCAACCCATCTACAACAAATTTTATTTTTTAGATCCACTTTTATCGAATAAGTTTCCTTCCCTTGGGAAGGGGCACTAGATCCCATGTTTGGTTCCTCTCCAAGGAATTGAACTCTTCTTACATAACAACATCCCACTTGGGGATACCAAAAGATTCCTAAAAGGACTATGGATTAGAAGTTGTAGCAATGAAGATATATGGGGTCTATTGAAATTGTGACCTTGTTCTTCTAGTTTCTTTAGGATCACCAACCCAATCACCTACTAGCTGCAATTCCTAATGAGACTAAAGGGGTCCTAAAGTTGGAAAGTATGGATAATATGGAGGAGTTTCCTATCAATGTTGACTAGAAGTGGAAGGATGTGAATCATAATTGTCATAACCATCTAAAGTGGAGGAAGAAGACCCCTATTCAAGACCAAAAGGATAAATATCCTTTGAATAACTATCATCATGTCACAATGTCTTCAAAGTGGTGACTAATGAAAAAGTGGTAGGAGAAGATTCAATAGGATTCTCCTCAAAATAAATACTCTTCTCAATTAACAACTCATGAGTGGTAGGATTAAGAAGCCTATAGCCCTTAACACCATCCATATACCCAAAAAATATACAAGGCTTACTTTGTGGATAGTAGACCTGCATTTTTTTGCTAAAATGTGAGCATATGTTGGGGAGCCAAGTAAATGAAGGTGTTTCACTAAGGATTTTTTATTGGTCCAATCTTGGAAAGGAGTTACCCCCTTCATAGCTTGATGAGGAATATGGTTCTCACTATAACTTGCATAGTTGATGGATTTCACCCAGTAAAGTGGTGTTAAAGATATGGAGTGTATCATACAATTATCCATCCCTTTCAAGGACCAATTTTTTATTTATATAAATTCATTCTATTAATGATTGTAGGAGATTATATATTGTAAATCAGTGCCTTCAAAAGAAAAAATTGCTCAAACTTATAGTTAACATATTTTCCCCCATTATATATACAATATCTTGGTAGATTTCCTGGTTTGTTTGATTACAAATGCTTTGAAGTCCAAAAAATGAATCAAATACTTTAGAATTATTTTGAGGAAATACATAAATGTGTATATGGAAAGATCAACAATAAAAGTCAAAACATATTGGGCTCTACTAAAATATGGATGTGGAAATGGACCAACCAAATCATTATTTACTAACTCTAGAAGTTGTGAGGCCCTCCAAGATTTACCCTTGTAAAAAATTTCCTCTAGATTCTTTCTAAGATTACATCGTTGAAAAACACCACTAGAAAAATAAATTGTAGGTAAGCTTGAGCCCATATCATTTTGATTGAGTTAATGAAAGTAGTGATAGTTCAAGTGGCGAAACCACCAATGCCACAAATTTCTCGCTTCATTTGAATGACTAAACAAATTTGTAAAATAGGAGTCAAGAACAAAGTGAGAAAAGTGATAGAACCTAGACTAACTATTTACTTTTTCCATTGCAATTATAGACCCATTGTGTAGTTCACTAATGACCACTATATCTAGAGTGAATTCAACTCGCATGTTAGAAATTGTATGGGTGAGCTAGTAGACAAATATGAGATTAGTTGACAAGGAAGGTAAAAATAAAACATCATGAAACATCCCATTACCAATGTCAACAAACCCTCTCCCAAGAACCTCTTCTAGTAAATCATTACCCACAATAATGCCATGTATTGAACATGCCTCTAAGGATGAGAAATTTTCATGTGAATTGGCCATGTGATGAGAATAACCCAAGACAATAACCCAAGTATCAGGTTACAAAGCTACTAAAAGAAGCATTTTTTCCTTTCCTTTCCCATTATTGGAATATATTTCCTTTGAAGATTATCCTAATGAATTTTTCTTTGTTGAATATAGTACTTTAAGAAAATTATTTTCAAGAAGATGGGTGAGACGAGCTATTCACTTTTTCAAAAACTTATGCTTATCATGACTAGATTTCTTACAAAAATCACAATTAACCTTTTCCTTATTAGACTTGCCGTCTTTTGAGGAAGAGGTTTCAAAAGCTAAGTTGGAGGATGCCAATTTATGATCTTGTTTCTTCTCTCCTTGATTCTTCTAACAAATTTAGAGATCCTTTTGCGTTTATAGTTAACCTAGTATATGTAGAGAGATCAATCATATTAAGAGGTGCATGTCTAGGAGATTTAATCACATACTAGGACAATAAATGGTAAGGTGTCGAGGTATGATAGTTCAAATAAGAATGAACAATGAAAACACTTCAAAAGGAAGTCAAATGGTCATGTGTACTATTAAAAAGCACAACAATAAAAACGTTTTCATGACATTGGGCAACACTCTACCTTTCAAGGCGCGCTAAACCAAATCATAGGATACAGTCAAGTGGTAGTCCTTTAAAGAATACAATCATATAAAGAGGGAAGAACACCAAACAAGCAACCAAAAATATCAATCTATGATCACAAAAACACATTACAATGCCAATTAAAACTAAAGGAAAACCATGTAAAGCCTATAGACCAAAGAATGAGCAATGTCAGGACACTGGAAAAAAGAAACATACATAACTAGGACAATCACTAGGTTCAACACGTGGTGATTTACTCTTTTTAGGAGGATCATCATGGTTGTTGTCATCTAAGTTCGTGGAAGAGTAAAATAATAAATTCATCTCATTAACACTTCCTCATCATTCTCAACAATCTCATCATCATTATCCAAGTTTGTCATGACAAGATGTCTAATGATAATGTTCATAGAGGTTTCATGTTGTTGTTGTGGTGAAGGTGGAGAATCATAATGCTTTGTTTGAGTTGGTATTTAATCTTTGGTTGTTGGTTTGTTCTTTTCTTCTAATTAATGAGCAATAGCACGACGTCTATGCCTACACTCTTTAGTATTTCGGTTTTTTCTTGCATGGTTTTCAAGTTGTGATGGTGTAGGAGTGGGTTTATCAACCATAGGTTTCTTTTCTTCCCGCAAGGGAGGAATGGAAGGAACCATCAAGGGTTGATCAACCACTTTCTCTTTAGGTTTATAAATGTGTTTGATCTCAGGAGGCACAATGAGAATTGTATGGTTATATCTTAGTCTTTTATAGGAAATAGATGGAGAATTTGTCATGGATTTGTCTTGGTTACTTGGAAGAGCTTTTGGTTCAATCATAGTCTCATCAATGATAGGAGATTCAATCACGGACTCGGGAATATTACTAAGAGATAATTCTGCTATGCGCTTTGCCTTGAACTTTTGGTAAGATTTGAAAAATAAGTCCTCATGAGGCTTAATAGGTTCCATGGGCTCAGGCCAAAATAAATCCAATGAAAAATTCCCATGGGAAGACAAAGGATTAAAACCACTATGATGCACAATAAAAAATTTCATTACCAAATGGAAATTTCAAGCATTTATGCACTACCAATGGGACGAAATCCACAGAGTATAGCCATGGATAACCTAGCTTCACATGGAATTGGTTTGACGATGGGATGATGGAAATTTTAGATCTGAAAATGGTAATTTAATGATTTTAAATGCAAAAATATGAAAATGATGCCTTTTGAATGCAAATTTTTATTTTTGAATAATGCACTTGTTTTGACCAATTGAATTGAATGTAAACAACTACAAAAAATTGCAATTTTAGAGATTGAAACTAATATCTACAAACAATAAGAAATAAAGTAGACAAAGATAGGTTTATGCCCAAAAATTTAGAAAATAACCTGTACAAGGACAGATTCACCCAAGGGCGAATGGTTCTTTGCACAGGGGTTGAAAAAATTAAAGTATGAGTTTTTGTGTTAATGTTTAAGGTCTCTATTTCAGGTTGCAAATATATTCTTTCAGTTACATATTTCTAGAATTTTATGATTAAATGTAAATGCAATTTGATGGAAAACAACAAACAAAATGACAACTATTGACATGCAATTTTGATTGAGTTTTCTAATGTAAATGATTGAAAGACACTACTATGTAATATATATGCAATATTTTAAGATTTTTGTTATTTTAAATGATGAAAAATGCAATTGTGAAACCCTAAATGAGATGCAAGACTAACTAATGCAAATCCTAGATCCAAGGTTTTAGAGACTTCCAAATCAGAATTTGTGATGCACAATGTCGGGTTCACCAAAATGAAATGTCAGGAAAATGGAATGAGATTGTGTGAAAGAGGGTCTCAATGATGGAATAATGTAAAGGTTTAAACACACTCACACTTTCCCTAATTTCATTAGAAAAAGAGATCTATCAAAGATAGGATTGACTTTCAACCTTGAGGTGAGCCAACCCTATTTGAGAATC